>VZQC01014416.1:2461821-2480109 GCA_009823505.1 Rhizomys pruinosus
GTTTTTAGTTGTTCTGTGTTATCTTCTTCCAGGTCTGATATTTTTTGTTCTGCTTCCTCCATTCTGCTTCTGAGGCTTTTTCCATTCCTTTCCTCTTGATTGGATGAGTGTTTGATTTCCTTTTTCATTTCCTCTTCTGATTTCTTTAGTATTTCTACTTCCTTTTGGAGGTTCTCAGTCTCTTCCTGTAGCTCTTTGCTTCACTGGTTGGTTTACTATCTTTTTCAGCATGGGATCTTTTCAGTGTTTCCACTTCCTTCCGTTGTTTGTCATTCTCTCTCTCTCTCTCTCTAGGTCCTTCTTGAGTTCTTCATTCTCTTTTCTTAATTCTTTGATTTGCTCTTTATAATCTTGTACTTCTTTAAGTATGTTCACAATTGTACTTCTGATATCTGTGTCCTGGGCCATCCTCAGGGGGATCCCACTATAGGAATCTTCCACAGGGTTGATAGAGCTTGGTGTGGAATTATCCCGGACCTTTCCCATGTTGTCTCTTCTTCGTGTTCCTGGCATATGGACTTCTCCTTGCATGTATTCCAAAGTGAGTCCCAAATGTCTCTCCGCTGTGTTGAGGGCTTGCTTTGCTTGCCTCCTTCAGTTGCCTTCGTTGTTTGTTTGATTGATTGATTTGTCTCCTTTACTCCTTGTTTATGGAGTATTGGCTTCTCTAAGCTCTAGGCTTTCTATTGGAAGTCCAACTCACTCCTCCCTTTCTGTACTGAAGTTTCTCGAAGAGTCCACTTGGACCCTCCTTCCTTCGGTAATCCCAGTTGGCAGGGGTGGGGGTGTTAGGGGGGTTCTTTATCCCCCCATTACCTGTGCTTCAGGTGGTCTTGGGAGATCTCTGATCTCAAGACTCACACAAACCCACCTTTTATACCAGCTGGGAGGATAACTCCGCCCCCACAGCCACAAAAGCCAATTAAGCCAAAGACCACTAGATTAAATCAAACAACAATCTGCCTTGCTGAAGCACCCAGCTCCTACCTACGTGTGTTTCAGGCGGTCTTGGGAGATCTCCCTCAATAAATTTTCTTAATCCTTTCTCTTTTTCCACTTTTTTTTGAAATGCAAATAATGAGTATTTATTTCTCCTGATGTCAGTTTTCCCTTTTTCATATTTTTGTGAATTAACACAATATATTTGATCATCTTTAAATACTCTCATGTATCTGTCCTCGTCTTTCTAGCCCTACCCCACCAAGCTTCTGCATTCCATTCCATAAAAGGCCTTTAAAGTCAGGTTTATGCTCCCAAATTTCCTTTGATATGGGTTCATCCACTGGAGCCTGGTCAACCTACAAAGAGTCTCACCCTAAAATGGGACTGAATCTCCCCTTCCCAGCACTCATCAGTTTCCAGTAGTTCTTCAAGTAGGGTTAGGGTTTCTTACCCATTTCTCCAAGTCTATGTTAGAGATGTGAAAATCGTTAGTTTACATGGGACTTGTCCATATTGTCAGCATTGCTGCACGTTCATATGAGTAACTGACAAGCTGTCTGGGGTTTTCTTGGGGTTATCCATCTCCTCAGGCTCTTATAATCTTTCCATTCCATTCCTTCTTCTTAAATGATGCCTGAGCCTTGGGAGGCAGACGTTTGATAAAGGTGTTCAATTCCAGGATCATCAGAATGCAGCCTCTTACCCTTTGCACACTGGCCAGTTGTGTAATCATTATCTGCTGCATAAGGAATCTTCTCTGCTGAGAGCTGAGTGATGCATTAATCTGTAGGTATAACAATAAGTCATTAGTTTAATACTGTATCTATTTACCAGAATAACTATTTTGCTTGGGCTTTCTCCCATGGCCTGGGGACTGTCTAGCCTCAGGCTCCTAAGTCTGATATCAGTGTCAGGTATGGGTTCCATCCTATGAAACAGACCTTAAATCCAATTATAAAGTAATTTATTACTCCTATAATATTCATGCTACTATTGCACAAGTAGTCAAACTGTAGAAGAATGAAGGTAGATTCCTATCTCTCCCCATGCATAAACTCAACACCAAATGTATCAAGGACCATTCTTTGAATCAGTACAAGAGAAAGTAGGGAATACATTGGAGCTAATAGACACAGAAAAAGACTTTCCGAACAACACTATTAGAGTGCAAGCTTTCATTCTAATAATTGACAAATGGGACCTCATGAAACTAAAAAGCTTTTGCAGCAAATTACACCATCATTTGAATGAAGACACAATTTATAGAATGGGAAAAATATTTACCAGCTATACATCTGACAGAGGGTTAGTATCTATAATATACAAAGAACTCAAAATACTGAACATCAAAACAATAACCCCAATTAAAAGCTGGAGCAAGGACCAGGAACTCTGTTCATACGATCCTACAGCCATGGTGTGAGCATGCACAAGACTCACGCAAATTGAAGCAGACAAAATCCATCATAGAACTGCAGAAATGGGCACCAGGTCCCTATCTTAGAAGAATTTTTGACAATTGATTACTGCTGGGTGAAGAAGAGCTGATCTTAAAATGGGGGACTGTGGATGGGCTGACTAGACCTCAGTGGATTAACCCACCGAGGAACACCTAAGGACCCTAACATGATACAATGGACCTTGATACAAATGACAGAGTGTATTAATTCCAATGGTTGGGTGGCATTTCGTAAGGGTGTCAGTGGGGAAAGGAGTACACAGATGATTAAGATTCACTGGGATGTTCATTATGATATGTATGAAATTTCAAACTGGGCGTAGTGGTGCACGCCTTTAATCCTAGCACTCAGGAGGCAGAGGCAGGCGGATCTTTGTGAGTTCAAGTCCAGCTTGGTCTACATAGTGAGTTCCAAGACAGCTGGGACTACAGGGAGACCCTGTCTCAAAAATGCCCACCCGAAAAAGATATATATGAAATTTCAATAAAAAAATACAAATAAAAAAAAATTTGAGCAAGGAGATGAACAAGGAATTCTCTAAAGATGAAGCACAAATGGCTGAGACATACTTTAAAAATTTTCAACATATTTAGTCATCAGAGAAATGCAAATTAAAAATCACTTTGAGACTTCATCTTACCCTGGTCAGAATGACTAAGATCCAAAAAACAAATGATTAATGCTCGCAAAGAGGTGGAGACATGAGAGATTTTAATCCAGTGCGTGAATACAAACCACTGCAGAAACTATGGAAATTCCTCAAAACACTAGAAAATTGATTTACCATTTGATCCAGCCATACCATTCTTGGTTATATATCAAAATTAACTCTATGCTCTACTGCAGAAATACCTGTTCATGCATGTTCATTTCTCCCCTTTCCATAATATCCAGGAATTAGAGACAATCTAAACATCCATCAGCAGATGAATGGATAATGAAGTTGTGGCACATATGCAGAATGGAATATTATTCTGCCTCTTCCACCTCTTAAGCCGTCATTGCGCTCTGTTAATTGTTTCCCAATGTCACCAATCCTGTCATCCCTCTGTATTGCCTTCTTCTTAACCATCATATATCTCAGACATAGCTTTCTAGCCATACTTTATTTCTGATCTTATCCCCTCCTATTTAATGTCCACAAAACATCAGAGTGCCCTGAAGGAGGCATATCCAGAATGATGAGAGATGGGAGTATTCATCCTGTTGACCTGATGTGGCACCTTTCAGGTTTGACTACCTGACATTACTGCTGGTCTATGGAGTTAATGAATATTGTGCCTCTTAGACCATATAAAATCCCAGTTCTCGCTCCACATTTTTTATTTTTCTTTTCATTTGTATTCATTCTTTTAAAAATTCATACGTGTATACAATGTATCTTGATCATATCTACTTTTACTGCTCCCCTCCAACTTCCCCAGGATCCTCTATCACATCTCCATCTCAACTTCATGCCCTCCTCTCTATTTGTTCGTTTGTTTTTAGTCCACTGGATCCAATTGATGCTGCATATGTGCATGGGCACGGGCTCATCTGCTGAGACATGAGGAACTTACCAGTGACCACACTTCCTAAAGAAAAGTGACTCTACTTCTCCCAGGAATCATCAAGGGACAATAGCTCCCCAGCTAAAGGTGGGGTCTTGGAATTCCATACTGGAATTTTTAATTGGCTTGATCTTGTGCAGGTCTCATGTAGGTAACATCTGATATGACTTCATGGATGCAATAGCCATGTCATTTCCAAAAACAGCCTGTCACAGCACTCTTCCCCATTCTCCACCTCTTACATTCTTTAGCCACTGATCCCCATCCATAGGCTCCCTGAAACTTGGACTAGGAATGGTGAGAATTAATACGAATGTCTCATATATATGGGTGGGGCTAGGGATGGTGGGGATTAATACAGATGTCCCATATATATGGGTGGGCACTCAGGGCAGCTTATCCAGAACACCTCTAGAAAAGAAGACCTTTGCTTTATTATTAAACTATCTGCATGATTTCCAAGGAACCTTACAGAGAGTTCTGCAGCACTGAACAGTGCTAACAGCTGTGTCACAATTCCTCCTGAGTACCAGTGAAAAGTTATGACAGCTTAACATTTATGTCTGGTTCTGAATGGCATACTAGAAAATATTTAGGAACGAGCTCTTTATTGGGATGGGGGCAGGAGTACTTATGTGAAGTATCTGCCAGTTTCCAAGATACATAATTATATAATATTCTTGTCATGATTAATTTCAAGATAGATTCCTAAAGTTACTGAACAAGAAGTTGGGCAGAGGTACACAAAGCCAGATTTTGTGATTTGATGCAAGAAAAGTCCAGTCATGTTCATCCTAGCACTGTCTGTAAATTTATCTTTATTCTTGACCTTTTCTTTACAAAGGCTATACTACAAAATTCCCACTGTACACCAGGAGTGATATAATAGGCAAAGATAATTTTATTTTCCAACCTGACAAAGCTACTTTTGCCAGGGTGAGGTTCTGGTCCTATTTCATATGATCATATGCATTAGTATTGAAGACATGATGCTCTGACAGCCTATGCCTAAAGGCTCAAATTTTATATATATGTGTTTGTGTGTGTGTGTGTGTAACTGGAAGTCATCCATTTGTACTCACTTAATGGTCTTTAAACATCCTTCTTTTGTGTCATGTTGTTATACATTTTATTCAATAGTCTTAGCAAAAATACTGTGTTTAATAGTTTCAGGCGTAATATGTTAATATGTAGTTAAAGGCTTTTCAAAAGTTGCTTCAACTATTGTTCCTGCAGTCAATATTTTTCTTTAAATTATACATATGTGTGTATGGAATTTCTTTTGGCTTTATCTGTGAAAAGGCCAAACCTGTATATATAACAAAACCATGAGCTCGAGTATATGTGTGTTTGTGTGTGTGCGTGTGTGTGTGTGTGTGTGTGTGTGTGTGTGTGTGTGTATGCTGACATGGTGTTATTAAACTCTTGAATAAGTTTTAAACTAATGCAAAACAGAATTGTAAGTCATGTACTTATACTAGGAGCCCTAAATTTGTTGTGTTTTACAGTCTTAAAAGAACTTTTAAATGCTTTATATTTTCTTCTAGTCTAATACCCATGTGACCCTGAATCTATGGTGAAACCTCCTCTCCTTCCATGCCAGAATCTTGGCAGAAAGTCTCCTAAAATAACACTAAGAAAATATTAAGAACTTGAAATTAGAAGAGAAAATGAACTGGATAACTGTTCACTTTAATCTTTTTAATACAGTGGGATCAGTCACATTGAAGAAGAAAAATCTCTCAATATATTATCATTTAAATTTGTCTAACATAGCAGGAATCCTTGCTTCATCATTATGCCAAAGGACAACCTAACTGGGTGGTACACATTGTTATCTGCATAGAACAATGAAGAAAAAATTTTTGGAATGAGACATAAATTTCAAGAATATGCCCAGATTGTGGTTGTGATAGTTAATATTGTCAACTTGATAAATTCTAGAGGTGCTTGGGAGATTGACCTCTAAGCATGTCTATGGGGCATCATCTTGATTCCACTAATTGATGTGAGAAGACTTCCCCACTGTGGGCGTCATCAATTCCTAGGCAGAGTATCTTGGAGAGTAGAGAAAGCTGAGCAGCACCGTGGGAGGCATTTATTCCTCTCTTCAGACCTGGGACCAATTGCTTCAAGCTCTTGCTGTTGTGACTTCTGTACCATGATGTACTGAAACCTTTAATCTCTTAAATTGCTTTTGTCGGGTAATTTTATCACAGCAACAGAAAAGAAACTAAGACAGTGGGAAAACATAGTGATATTTAGTTCAATGGAGCTTAGGCATCTATCATGATCTCTTAAACTATCCTGTAGCAAAGTAGATGAAATATGAAACAATAGAGTGAGATGGACATGAGGCAAGTTCACCTCAAATTACAGAGGCAGAATAAAACTGGTAACTAGAATTATCTGTCATGTGGTTATAGCTTGCAAAGATTGCAACCAACTTTTTGAAGCCGGGTTTACCACATGATATTTAAGAGCAATATCTCATCTGCATCTGAGAAAGTTGCCAAATTTGAAGGCACCGTTTAAACCAATACTCTTAGAAAGTCAAATACAGGTAAGATGGTTTAGGGAGTACACAAACTTCCCTTGCCTTCTATGACCAAGACAATTGCATTTTTAAAATAATGACTCATGATAGTACACAAAGGGAGCTTTGGGAAAGAGAACTTGGGTCTGACAATATTTGAGAACATGGAACTGGGTCTGAGTCTTGCCTGGCAGCCTGCCTCAGATAAAAGAAAATAAAAAGGCAAGGAAATACATTGAGGAAAATTGAGGCAAACATGTAGGTTGAGGTAGAACTGAGCCGCGTGCACATGGAAGACTTTAGTCAACCACAGAACAGGCATTAGACTTGTTTTTCAAGTAATGGTGAGAGCATAGATGACAGGTATCCTTCAACGATCTTTTCTCTGCCTCCTCCAGCAGAGAAGTTGGAGTCTGGCAGAGGTATCCCTATGTGAGCCATGGCTGAAAATGTATTTTTTTAATATGGGAAAGACCCAAAAGATAGTTGTTTCTGATAAACAATATGGAAAGGAGAGAATATTGGAAACCGCCTTCCACTTGCCGGGCCAGTAAGAAGACAGCACCCTGAAGGGAAAGAGAAGGTCAAGGGGTGATTGTTGTGGCATCTATAATCAGCATTTATTGTGTCTGTAATATTCCAGGAATCATACCTACATTATTTCATGTTATTATCAGTGAAACCTCAAACCTATTTATTATTAGCTTGAATCATTGGTAACAAATATAACAAAAACCAACTTAGCAACAAAGAGAATTGTGTCACAGAACTGAAAAGTCAAGAAGCAGATAGATATTCTTGGGTTCAGAAAGAATCCACAGAACCAAATGATGATACCAGGATTCTGTCATTGTTTTCACTTGTCAGCTTGATTTTGTTCTGACTGCTGGTTGCATTCACAGACAGTCACTCTTGACATACCTAGGCAAATGAACTGCTGGAAGTGCCAAGCCTACATAGGTCAGACGAAACCTTTGATTGTTCTCTTGTCCCTCCTTACCTTCCTTGCTCTCGCCCTTGCCTTCTTCCAGTCACAGAAGACCTTTGAATGACCCTAAGTCATGCTGAGAGCCAGCCATGAGTCATGTAAGCATCCCTTTTGACCAGGGATGCATAGGTAAGAGGATTGCCACAGGCATCACAGGGGCCCCAGGGGAAAGAAAACTGCCAGGAAGTAGCCACTCCAAGAAAATGCTATCATTATCCTGCTTTAGCAATGAGAAAATTAAAGCCTGATATGGTTAGATCTGAAACCAGAGTTTTGGATAAAAGAGTCCATTGTTAAGCCAGGAGGTGTTAAGCTGGGGAGGCTTTGGGGAAAAAAAATATATAAATAAAAAAAAAATAAAACGGTGCCTGAGCTCCACTACAATAACTAAGTCAGAATCTAGGGAACAGGAATTAGAAGCATTTGCTGAATCTCCTTAGGTAATTCTCATTTATAGCCAGCCTAGAGAATTCCCGTCCTAACCACTAGACCCCAGTTAGTAATAATCTCAGTCTTCACAGAGTGCTGACAGCCCCTTCATCACCCAGCTCATAATGTTGAACTAATCCCTTCACTTGTCTGCCTCCCTCACTCATCTGTGTATCATTCCATCTTGATCGCTACAGTATCTAGTGCATTGCTTGATCCACTAAACAATCAATACATATTGGTTAAACTGAATTTATGTGTGTGTTTGTTGCTTGTGAGCGTGTGTGTGTGTGTGTGTGTGTGTGTGTGTGAATTTTTATACAAAGACTCCTGCCATAATAAAGAGTTCATAGGGAAAACAATAAAACTATCTTTGTGGTATAGTACCAATGATACTGTCAAGAAGAAGACAAGAGGAGAGGAGTTAGCAGTTCACTGTCTACATTCCTGAGTCAAAAAATAAACAGGAAAAAAGAGGACTCAGTAGGTAAGATTATCATGCAGCATAAATTAATTTTCTAATTAACATAACCCTTCGAGCCAGCTCTTCAGCTCCCATTCTGCCACGTTGCTTAATTATGACATCTCTGTTCCCCAATTAAAGGCTAATTAAGCTTGTCAGCACCTTTCTAGAATATTAACTATTTTATTCTTTAAAAAGTGAAACTTTATTAAATTGAAATCCTTGGTGGAAAAGCAGTATATTTTAAGGATTTCTTAATCACTCACTTCTTTTCACTATTCCATGATAAATAACACCTTTAATTTAATCAAAAGTTGATTAATTTAATCTACTCCACCCAAAGCATTTTAATTAAAAGCTTCCATAGGGGCTAGAAAAATGGCTCAGCAGTTAAGAACCCTGGCTATTCTTGCAGAAGACCCAATTTCAGATCCCAGCACCCACATGGTGGCTAAAAATCATCCTCAACTCCAGTTTCAGGGAATCTGAAGCCTCTTCTGACTCTTTGGCACTGTGTGCACGTGGCTTACTTACAGACGTGCAGGCAAAAACCAAATTGCATAAAATAAAAATAAATAAATAAAATGTAAAGCGTCAGTTAGATCTGCATCAACATTGTGGCACTTGGTCTTACATCGTTTTAGTAATTTCCATTGCTTCCTACAAAATGTGGTGCTCTCGGGAATTTATTTTTCCCCACTTAATTCTTAATTCTCCTGACCCCACAGTTCATCTCTGTTTAGATAAGAAGGTAAGAACAGGGTAACTAATTTTTCCTATTTGGCTGGCTCTCTTTCCTAGAAATTGTCCATTTTCAGCCACCCTGGTAATTCTTTTTATACCACGTCTTCCATGACCTAAGTTCCATGCTGGAATGGGCAAAGTTTGTGAATGTTTACTGGCCAGCCTGCCACAGACCACTGGCAGCAACCCAGAACATCTGTTGTTTCTGTCCCCTTCTCCTGACCCTCAGTGCCCACTCCCTGGACTCAGGCATTACTTCTATCCAGAAGGTTTCTAGGTTTTATGTATCTGAAGGTTCACCTAATCTTCCATCTGCCAGTGAATTTATTTCCAGAAAAGGAGTTCAACACTAAACTATATTTCAGGCAACTCAGCTGGGCTGGTAGACTAAGGAAATATTTACTATAAAACAGTCCTTCTATGCAGTCCAAAGGCTAGTTGGCAGTTACATTCCTTTTTACCAGTTTTTTCCAAAGTTATTGTTCTTTGTTTCTGTTGTTAGCCACTAAAGAAAAAGCAGAGTCTGATTAGAATCCAGAAAAAGCTTTCTTCAGGGACAGAAGATAAGGTTTCCTTTGGTGTTTTGCTTGTTTTTACAATATATATTTTAATTTAATTTTGTACATTTCATACAATACATCTTAATCACGTTAGTTCTCCTTTCCTATCTGCACCCTCCCATACCCCCCCAAACTGGATTTCATACATTTTGTCATATATGTGTCCCCAGGTGTCCCTCGGTGTGAGTTCATGCACTGGAGCCTGATCAGCCCATCTTGTGTCACTCCTTAAACAAGACCAACTCTCCCTCGAGCTCAGATGTTCTTTATCCCATCTTCTCCTCAACTGCGGCTGCTACTGCTGCCACTATAGGATTTCAGACTTGATGATTTAGGAATCTCTTGCTTTTTGCTTATAATTCTTTGTGGTACAAAGAATTTCAGCCTTGTTTATTAGACAGTTTTGAATGTTGATAGCACCTAAATTCAATAGTCTTTGAAGAACTGACAAGGGAATTTAACCCACTCTTTACAGTAATTACTGCTCTGGAAAAATGCATTGTAACTCACAGAAAGAGGTGTGCATAAGTAGGGGCAGGTCTCCCTACTCGAGCTCCACACCAAGACCCTACCCACAACCTTAAAGTATTGGACACCCAGAAGCCATAAGAAAAAACATAGATTTGTGTGTTCACCACTCCTTCTTATGTCTTTCTTCTTACTTTAGTTTTCTTTTTTCTGATTATTTCCTTCTGCAAGGTCTCTTATTGCTAGAATCTATTCTTTTTCTTGTAAGTGTTGTGCCTCTGTTTTTGTTTTGAGGCGTCATTTATTCCTGAAAGAGAGTTTACCTGGCTACAGAATTAGATTGGCACTGACTTTCTCTTAGAAATCTGAGGAGATGATTTGACTACTTTCTGTCTTTAATTGTTACTCTTCAGAAGTCCTCAGCGAGACAGACTGGCTTTCCTTTGTTGGTAGCTTGTCTCATTTCTAAAGTTACTTTTATTGTATTCTAACTTTGACCTTCTACAGGTTCACTAAAACATGTGGAATTATTTAATTTATTCTGCCAAGAAACTTGCACTGCTTTTGCTGTATTAGGACACATGCTTTTTATTCATGCTAAAGAAATTCTCATCTGCTGTCTTCAATATTACCTATCATTCTCTTATTCTTTTTTTGAATAAAGATATTTTTATTGATTTTCTATGTATTTCATACATCATTTTTCATTTCTGTTCAGGCATATTCCCCTATCCCTTCCCCCTACCCCACTCCACCCCATCCCATCCCAGATCATGCATTCTTCTATAACTGTCCTGCATCTTTCTCTCAGTCTTTCTACCGCAAAGATATATGCACATCCATGCTTATGGCAGCTCTCTTCACAATAGCGAAGAACTAGAACCAACCCATATGCCCTTCAACAGACTAGTGGATGACAAAAATGTGGTACATCTACACAACGGAGTACTATTAAGTGGTAAAGAAGGATGGCGTTATGAACTTTGCAGGTAAATGGATGGAGCTCTTGAAGCCATTATGCTGAGTGAGGTGACACAGTCCCAGAAAGACAAAAGGAGAATGGTTTCCCTCATTCGTGGATGCTAACACCAAATCCCCCAGACGAAAGGCAAGCTGAACAACAGTATGGTTATATTTTTGTTCATTCTCTTATTCTTTCTTACAGAAATCCATAGTATTTGGTTCAGCTTCTTTTTTTTTTTTCTGTATGTGTATGAATGTACTGTCAGCATGCAAGTCTGTGCACCCGTGTTGTGCATTGCCGCGGAGGTCAGAAGAGGGTGTCGGACTCCCCTGGAGCTGGAGTTCTCCTGGAATTGGAGTCCCAGACGGCTCTCGGCCGCCATGTGGGTGCTGGGGATCTAATCCGGGTCCTCTGTAAGAGCGGTCGGCGCTCTTAACCGCTAGGCCATCTCTCCAGCCCCTGGTTCAGCTTCTTATAGCTTCAATATCTCTCAGGTTTTTTCCAACATGTCTTTCTTTCTAGTGCTTTCCAGAAGTTACTTAGATTTGTCTTCTAGTACAGTTTCTCTTTCTAGCTATGGAGAATATTTAATCTACTCACTAATTTCAATGTCTACATGGTTCATTTCTAGAGGTCCGAGTCCATTGCTTGTTTTGCTTTTGGTTTGGCTGTATTGGAGTTTTGTTAGTAGTGGTGGCATAGCTATTTTTGCTTTAGCTTTGGGGGCCAGGGTTTCCCTGAGCCTCCAGCTGTTCTGGTACTGACTATGTAGACCACTCTGGCCTCAATCTCACAAAGATTTGCCTGCCTGTCTCCTGACTGCTGGTATTAAAAGTGTGTGCCACCACACCCAACTCTGGTCCATTTTTTTATCTTTTTTAGACAGGGTCACCCTGTGGCCCCAGCTGGCCTGGAACTCACTATGACCAGGCTGGCCTTGAACTTACAGAGATCCATCTACTCCTGCCTCTCGAGTGCTGGGATTAAAGGCATGTGCCACCATGTCTGGCTAGCCCATTATTTTTAAATAATGTATTGATTTTCAGAATCTTCTTTAAGTATTATGACTTTATTACTTATTTCATGTCATTTTGAGTATGTCTGTATATATATATATATATATATATATATATGAATACATATATATTACAGTGAATTGCTTCTCTAGTATTTAATAATTTTGGAGTGTAAGCTTATCTTTACTTCAGCTTGATCCAATTTGTATGCCCTAGATAGAAATATCCTTCTTTTTTTAATTATTACCATTATTAAGCTTTTTCCATAGGTCATGCATCATTTCTCAATCGAATCTAGAGTCGCTTCCCCTTCCATGCCCCCAACCCACCCAAGTCCCTGCACTCCGCCATACATGTCCTGCATCTCTGAGTCTCTCCAGAGTTTTTTTTCAGTTCTTTTGTTGTTGTTCTCTCCAACTTGTATTGGTACATTATATATACATATATACATAGTTATATAGTTATATATATATATATATAAATATATACATACACATATCATTTGAATTGGAGGAATTTTTTTCTTCCTTAAAAGATGTCATGTTTTCCTTAAAGAAGTGCTCGAAGGTTCCTCCTTGGCAACCCCAACCATCAATCCTGCACTTTTGCTCTACATTGGGGTCTTTCCCTCCCATGGTCCCCCAAAATGAAGTCCAGTAAACATGTGTCCTGTCTTGATTCCCCTGCACTGGCCTCCATGATACAGCCCAGGTAGTCCAACAATGGCAGTCTACACTCTGATGAGGCTGACATCCCCTTAGCTGTTTGGTCCTCAAGCTGGGTATTTCAGTAGTCCCCATCTGGCATTGAAGGTGTGGAGGATTCTTGGAGAGACATGAGTCCTCAGTCCACATTAGGAGGTTAAAAAGCTGTGTCTCATGTCTTTGAGGAGTGCCAAAAGCGGTGGCAGCCACAGAGTAGATGCACTTGCCACTAAGAATTGGAGATAGGCCAAACAACAGTACTCTCTCTCTTTATTCTTTTTGTATTTTTTACTAAGATCTCAAGTTCTATGTCTGCAGTACAGTTTCTCTGGTCTTACTGATTATTTGTATCTGGTTGTACTTTCCTTCTGGATACTTAAGGCCACACAGTTAGCCCAGATTAATCAAGGTTTTGTTTTCTTTTCTTTTTTTTGGCTTTTTCGAGACAGGGTCTCCCTATAGCCCCAGCTGTCCTGGAACTCACTCTGTAGACCAGGCTGGCCTTGAACTCACAAAGATCCTCCTGCCTTTGCCTCCAGAGTGCTAGGATTAAAGGCGTGCGCCACCATGCCCAGCCAAGGTTTTGTTTTCTTAAGGTCAGTTGAGGATCTGGTCCTCAGGGGTCTCTCAGGGTTTTATTTTGGGGGGGAGAAAGGTGGGAGTCCCTTGCTCCTTTCAGCTTTTCATTCACCAGTTCCATCCATTCAAGGACAAAGGCAGGTCTTGCTAGACCAGGCTTCCTTTTCTGAAGCATGAGCAGATTTTCCTCTCTGTAGACTGGACACTGGCTGGAGTCCCATTAGTGGCTCTCCAAGACCTCCCTGAACAGGAAGACTGGTGACCCACATCTGTAGGACATTTCAAGGGCTGCCCCCATGCATATCCCCTAAGACTCGGTTGACCTCTGAGGACAGGAACAAAGTTATCCCTTAGGTCCCTTGGCCAAATTGGTATGGGCGTTAAGTATGGTTGTTAAGCACCCAGAAAAGCTAAATTGCACCAGCCTATTACACCTGTATAAAGACTGTATCCTTTGGAAACAAACTGTATGTTATTTCCATATCATATTTCTTGATTTGCATCTTTCCATTTTAATCCCATATTACTCTAAAAGATGCACACATACCCTCCATCATGTACTGAAAACCCAAGGTCTGAAAATAAATGTTAGGTCAGCTCTGGAACCTGTTTAGGGATTCACAATGGAAGAGCATAGTTGTCTTTAGATCATGAGGAATATAACATTAACGTTGTTCAGTTTGTCTTACAATTAGGTACTTGGTACTAGCATCCACAGATAAGGGATACCATTTGATAGAAATGTCCTTCTAAAGTAGCTTCGCATTTTCTTCTTGAGGTTATAAGACCATGTATCATTTGTACACTGTCTTTATCTTCCCAGGCTAGTAGTTTCCAGCCAATTATTTATTTTTACAAGGTTTTTGTCTTCCTCAAGGGAGTAGTCTTTATTTTCCTCATTTCAAACATTGCTAAACAATGAAGGTTTCTCCCTCTCAAATTAGCCCATAAAACTATACAGAAGAATGATTCATTTGCTTCTCTGTTGCTGTGATAAAACACTGACCTAAACTGGGGGAGAAATGGTTTCTTTCAACTTACAAGTTACAGTTCATCATTAAAAGAAGTCAGAGCAAGAACTCAAGGCAGGAACCTGGAGGCAAGGATTGAAGCAGAAACCATGGAGGAATGCTGCTTGCTAGCATCTCCTCACTCACTGAGCTAGTCTTCTTGTACAGCCCACGCCCACCTGCCCAGAGATGGCACAGACCACAGTTGACTGGGCCCTCCTACATCAAGAAAATGGCCACAAGCCAATTCAATAGAGGAAATTCCTCAACTGAGGTTCCCTCCTCCTGCGTGTATCAAGTTGACAAGGAAGCTAGCCAACCCAAAGAATGAACTACTTCCTCTTCCAGACAACAAAGCAATCTTATGGGAACATGAAGAAGCAAGAGAAATCACAGTCGAAGGAAGCAAATAAGTTTCAATTAACCATACAAAAAGAAATGTAAATTTGTGAATAGTCTGAAAAAGAATTCACCTTAATCATCTCAAATGAAAGAAGAGAAATTACAATTGACACCATAGAAATACAAAGGATTTATAAGACTAATATAAATAACTATACACCAATGAATTGAATAATTTGAAAGATATAGATAAATCCTTAGACACATAAAACACACGAAGACAGAATCATGAAGAAATATAAGCAGATCGATAATGAGTAAAGTTAAGATTAATATAAAAGTCTTCCATCGAAGATCCAATGCCTTCACTTTTAAATTCTACTAAACAACCAAAGAACTAACACTAATCCTGCTAAAATTCATCTAAGAAACTAAAGAGTAGAAAACACAAATCATTTTACCAGGCCAGCATGATCCTGATGCCAAAGCCAGACACAGATACTTTAAAAGAATTTAAGCAACAGATTAGCATTTCTATTGCATAGACAAAAAACTCAGCAAAATACTAGAAAACCAAGCTTAACAACACATTAAAAAGGTCAACACCTATTTTCAGACTCTGTAATTACTGTATATGGGTGGAGAGTATATATCCATATTTTAGAGTAATATAAAATTAATGGAGGAAAATGTGAATTCTTTTTTTTTAATTTTTTTATATTTTATTTATTTATGTGTATGAATGTACTGTCTGCATGTAGGTCTGTGCACCCGTGTCATGCAAGGCCGCAGAGGTCAGAAGAGGGTCTCGGATTCCCCTGGAACTGGAGTTCTCCTGGAATTGGAGTTACAGACAGTTCTCAGCCGCCATGTGGATACTGGGGATTGAACCCGGGTCCTCTGTAAGAGCAGTCGGCACTCTTAACTACTAGGCCTTCTCTCCAGCCCCGGAAAATGTGAATTCTTAAGCATAAAAAAAGACTGAGAGAAAGATTCAGGACAGTTATGGCAGAATGCATGATCTGGGGTGGGGTGGGGGGAAGGGAAAAGGAATATGCCTAAATTAAATCAAAAAATGATGTCTGAAATACACCAAACATCAATAAAATCATTAAAAAATATATAGATCAGGCTGAGCGTGGTGATGCACTCCTTTAACCCTAGCACTTAGGAGGCAGAGGCAGGTGGATCTTTGTGAGTTCAAGGCCAGCCTGGTCTACAGAGTGAGTTCCAGGACACCTGGGACTACAGGGAGACCCTGTCTCAAAAAGACCAAAAAATAAATAAATAAATAAAAACAAAATAAAAAAATATATAGATCAAAAAGGAAAAAAAAAGTCAACAAAGATTTCTCCCAGGAAGGCAGGAATACTTAATGTATACAAATTTATAAATATGATAAGCTACATTAGCAGAATGAACTCAAATATATGATAATTTCATTACCCTGAAGGTGTAGAGTCTTTTGGATATATTCCCAAGAGTTTTATAGCTGGATCTTGGGTAGATCTATTTCTAGATTTTGAGTTACTTCTACATTAATTTCCAGAGTGACTGGACCAGTCTGCGATCTAACCAGCAGTGAGTGAGTGTTCCCTTTCCCCACATCGACACCAGCATTTTTCACCATTTGATTGGGGCAAGATGAAATCTCAAAGAAGTTTTAATTTACATATCCCTGGTAGTTAAGGATGCAGAAACTCTCCTCCTCAGTTGGAGAGCTATTGTTCGATAGCTGCTGAGAAAGGCAGAGTCAGTTGTTACTGGTTTTTTTAATTTTCATTGAATTTTTGCAATTTTCATATAATATAATTTGATGGCATTGAATCCCCTTCCCTATCTGCACCTCCGCCGACACTGGCTCTTCCCAAATCAGTGTACCTCACCATACATACAATATATGCTATATATACTATATACACTATATACACAATATGGTCTACAGAGTCTGACTTATGTCCCCACATGTCCCTCAGCATTTGTCCACCCACTGGAGCCTGGTCAAGCTGCCAAGAGTCTCATCCCTGTAAAAGACTGTCTCTTCCCCCTCATGGGACTCATCAGCTTCCAAAAGTTCCTTAGGTTAGTATGGATTTTTTACTCACTTCTGCATGTCTATGTTGGGCTCTTGTGTGGTTTAAACTTGCATAGAACTGTCTCATGCTGTCACCATTGCTGTGAGTTCATACGATTCACTTCCTAGCTGTCTGGACATCTCTTCTTCCTTGTGGTCATGCATCCACTCCAGTGCTTACCATCTTTCTTTCTCCTCTTCTGCAATGATCACTGAGCCTTGAGAGGCAAAAGTTTGAAATACGTGTCCTACTTAGGGATGAATACTCTAAAGTCACCTCTTGTGCTCTACACGTTGGCCAGTTGTGGGTTTCTGTGTTAATCACCATCTGCTACATAAGGAAACCTCTCTGGCAAGAGTTGAAACATGCATTCATCTTATGTGCAGAGGCTGCACTGAAAATGTGTCATTAAAGTCTAAGTTTCTAAGAGGCAATAATTCTCTGCATTGGACCAGTTGTGAAACTTGGTGTTAATCTCCATTTGTTGCAAAAAGAAGCTTCTTTGATGTGTGGTGAGAGGTATACTTGTCTGTAAAAATATAAGGATACATATGTAAAATACAGGAAGAAATTAGGTTGGCCTAGGGATGTACCAAAAGTAGGTTTTCCCCTAGGCTCTATGACATTTCCAGCTATGTGTTTATAATACCACACATAAGTTCCCTCCCATTGGATGGGCTTTAATTCCAACTAGGTATCTCCTGATTATCCCCAATAGAAACAGTTTCCTGTGCCAGTCATTGTTGTTTATTAGGCTTTGCAGCTAGGTAGGACCATTGATTGGTTTTCTCCCATGGCAGCCTACATTGTATCCTCTGATACCAGGAGAGTATTCTTCATGGAGGAGGCTTCCAGGTCAGCCTCAGCTTGATGGCTCCTGTGTGTCAGAAATATGGCCTGTCTTCAGCAATGGTGATTACCTTCACATTCTGGGAAGCAATCAAGGCTGTGGCAGTAGCCTGTGTTATTCTTTGAATCTCGTGGACTACACTGACCAGCAACCAGAGGGAGGTTTTTCCTGCCTGGCACTGTGCATTTTGCTATAAAGCCTTCAACTATATATAGCCACTCAAATTCTGTATGTGTATTTTCAGTAGTCCTTTGAGCTAATATATTTCCCTCTCTGGTATTTCCCTCTGGTGTTTAAGAGTCAGTTTTCTTTAAGGGTGTGACCCCTGGTAGGTTGATCACAAGGCAGATTCCATACGCAAAAGTATTTGGGCAACACATATTAGACTCAAAAAAAAAAATCTGAGGAATGGATAAAGAAAATGTAGTACATCGACACAATGGAGTACTACTCAGCAGAAAGGAAAGGATTAGTATAACACTCTCTAGTTCCATCCATTCGCAGGTAAATGGATGGAACTAGAGAGTGTTATACTAATTGAAGTAACACAAAGGCAGAAAACCAAGTAACATATGTTCTCCCTCATTTGTGTATTGTAGCACCAATTC
>VZQC01014421.1:0-33328 GCA_009823505.1 Rhizomys pruinosus
GAGTTTTCTGGTGGAGTTTTTAGCATCCCTTAGGTAAACTGTCATATCATCTGCAAAAAGGGATAGTTTTACTTCCTCTTTTCTGATTAATACTCCTTTAATTTGCTTTCTTGCCTTAATGCCCTAGCAAGCATTTCAAGCACTTTATTGAAGAGGAGTGGAAATAGTGGACAGCCTTGCTGTGTTCCTGCCTTTAAGGGGAATGCTTCTAACTTTTCTCCATTTAGGATGATGTTGGCTGTGGGTTTCTTGTATATGGCTTTGATTACATTGAGAAATGAACACTCTAGTCCAATTCCCTCTAGGACTTTAAGCATAAAGAGATGCTGGATTTTGTTGAAGGCTTTATTGCATCGATTGAGATGATCATGTGGAAGCAAGAAGATTTTAAGTTTAACACGAACCTGGGGTACATGATGACTCCTTGCCCACCCATCCCTCAAAATCAACAACTTGGTGACTTCAAAATTCTTAGAAATACAATTTTGAGCAAATTTATTGAGCTATTCCTAGATTTTTTAAGCTGCTTCATTTCAGTGATACCTTTTCTTTATCACACATATGATAATGATTTTAATCATTCACAATGCTCCTTCCCCCCCAGTGCCCCTCTTGGTAGGTGGAAGACATTTGAATGATGTGGTTAATGAGAGTAATCATGTCTGCAGTCCCTGGAAGTATGATGCACTATACAAATTGTTTCTCACCTTAATTTTGCTACTTTTGATTTTTGAGCAAAGGCCCATAAGATTATAGTCTTTTTTTTTCTTCCTCTTTCTAAGGGCTGAAAATTTTGGAATTATAGTGAGACAGTAGTCAAAATTATCAGTTTTCAGATTGCAGGAAGTCTAGTTCAAATACATATTTTGTTATCGAAATATTAAAATGGACATAAAATAAGTTCCCTTTTTATTGATTAAAATAAGTTACATTTTAATTTGATCTTTGTATTTCAAACCTGTATGATTTACCATTTTGTTGAAATTTCAGAAGTATTAGCTTATTTTGAAAATACTTAACTGATATGGCAACAAAATATATATTAAATTCTATTTATTTATTTATTTAGAAACAAATTTGGTCAAATAGTTTTGTTTAAGTATCATGCTTTCCAATTGCTGAAGCTCCTATAATGCCTATTGGAACAGAAGTGCTACTTGCCTAAGCCACGTGATAAAGTTTACAGAGGCTACACTAGGTATTCCCATGATACTTCACTCTTTCTGAGGACAGAAGTGCTGTCTTGCTTTTCTCTGCTGTTCCCAGTGGTCAGCACAGTACTCAATATCTGTGGAAATGCAATTTAAAAATGTCAAATAAATCAGTGAACAATAGCTAATACTCAGATAAGTCTTTTTTTTTTTGCTTTTGAAAAATACTTTATTTTATTTTTTCCATTTACTTTCATTTATTTCATTTTTTTAAACAAGAAGTAATAAGTTTTGAGTACAAGCATCCTTCATGTAAAGCCAATTTGCAACCAGTTGTGCCCAAACCCACATAGCCCAAGGCTCCCACCATCCAGCTGGAGGGGCTTCTATATACAATCAAGTTGATCAAATAAGCGTCCAGTCAATATTGCTGTAGTTTCACCATTCACCCCAATCGCAGCCCTTACATTCTACCATGCTCCCTCTTCTGCAGATTGTTCCCTAGGCTTAGAAAAGGGGCATAGGTGGACAAGAAGCAAAACAGTCTACTTTCTCTGGAGATGTCGTTTTGGACTCTGATCAGTTCTGGCTCTTTCTTTTCATGGGCTGATAGTTTGCTCAGTAATAACCTTTCAATCCTACTAATGAAGCACAGGCAATTAGATATATAGATATTTAGACAGTACTAATTATTATGGTAAGTTACTTTGGCATAGACACAGATATTTGGATGGTATGGTAATCCATGAATTACGTTTTTTTCTGTAAAAGATGACAAGGTCTTACTGTGGCTTGTAACATCTCCTAACCACTAGAGGATGTAAGCTTGTGGTATCAGCCGTGAGTTATTCCTTCAAGGAGAGAGCTACTAGCCAATTAGATTTGGGATATACAGACATATGGCTATCACTGCTGCACAGTATTTCCAGGCAGGTGAGTTGTAGCTGAGGCTGACAGAGGAGTCTTGCTTGACTCAAGGGGACCAATATTTGCTTTATTTGTTTAGTGGCCTTTGGTAGCACTCTCTGGTATACTAGAGACCAACTGTACACTTGCAAGTGTGGTCTCAATACATCTTTCCTATGCTTACATCAGGTCTTCGACAGCAGGGCCTTACCACCTCTGTTCTTGCAGGTATCCCAGTTTACAGGCAAGAAGCCTTTACCTTTTGGGGGGGGGGCTTGGATCCCCTGGCCAACATCTCCTTGGCAGAATAATCCATTGCTGATATTGGAGCTCTCCTGTATTACTATATTTTGCTTAAATGCACAGCTTAAAGAGACTCTAGTATTATATTTGGTTCTGAATAGAGAATAATCCTTTTCACAGTTCCTATGTCTATTAGTCAATTAAAGAAAGCAGTTTTTAGCTGATGTGGTGGCACACACCTTTAATCCTAGCACTTCGGAGGCAGAGGCAGACGGATCTTTGTGAGTTCAAGGCCAGCCTGGTCTACAGAGTAAGTTCCAGGGCAGCTGGGGCTACAGGGAGACCCTGTCTTGAAAAGACAAAAAAAAAAAAAAATTCCACACCAATAATTGTCCAATTTTAATGAGTTGATTTCATCTTGATTTTTTTTTTTTTTTTTTTTTGGTCTTTTTGAGACAGGTCTCCTTTTAGTTCTAGCTGGCCTGGAGCTCTCTCTGTACACCAGGCTGGCTTTGAACTCACAGAGATTGCCTGCCCTGCCTCTCCATTGCCAGGATTAAAGCGTGAGCCACCACACCCCCTGGCAACCTGTGAAAATTTATAGGCAAAAGTGAGGATTAAAATTCCTAATGCTAATGAAAGCTAGTTCTGCATATCCATTTGGGTTGAATTTGCTTAATTCTCTAGGTGAGGTCATGGCTAGTAAATCAGAGACCTGATCCCAAGAGGAATAGTCTTCTGCATGATTCTGTGTCACCTTTTGAGCCTTAGTCTTCTTCACCTATGTCCTTGGCATTTGCATTTTTTTGTGTTTGGTTTGTTTTTTTTTTGTCTTTTTGAGACAAGGGGGTCTCCCTTTAATCCTAGCTGGCCTGGATCTCACTTTGTAGACCAGCAGGCCTTGAACTCACAGAGATCAACCAGCCTGCCTCTGCCTCCCAAGTGCTAGGATTAAAGGGGAGCGCCACCATGCCAGGCTCGGCATTTGCATTTTATGTTGGTTATTTGTATTAGGAACAATAGAAATTTACATGGCTGTCCTTCCTGCTTTCTGGCTGTTTCCAAGGTCGATGAGACCTATAGTTAGTTCTAAAAATTTTACAGGTCTCAAAATATCCTTGAGAGAAAATTTTGTTCAGAGTGTTGTTCTGAATATTGAACACTGAAATACTGGAATATTGATAAGAATATAGTTCCTCCTTATTAACAGGTATCAATGGCTCACTTAGATCTATTACCTCTCTAAATAGATCTTTGATTTTCGGATCTGTCAATAGGATATCTTGAGGAGAAATGTTTGAGATAATATAATATATATCTATATAGATATAAATTATATTACATAGTCTATCAAATGAGACTACTGTCCAAGAACCAAAATTATTTCACTTTCTTTTAATTTTTTTTTATTTGTGGTATCATATATGGTGTGTGCATGTGTGTGTCACAGCGTGGGAGTAGAGGTCAGAGGCCAACGAGTAGGATTTGGTTTTCTCTCTTCCACCTAGGATCCTAGGTGTAGATACTAGGGCTCAAACTCAGGCAGTTAGGCTTGGTAGCAAGCACGTTTACTCACCTATGCTGTCTCTCTCTCACATTAAAAGATTTAGTTGTTTTATTTTTTTAAACATTATTTTATTTTTATTTTTATTTATTTATTTGTTATATCTAGTTATTTGTCTTTTTGAGACAGGGTCTCCCTGTATCCCCAGCTGTCCTGGAACTTGCTCTGTAGACCAGGCTGGCCTTGAACTCACAAAGATCCTCCTGCCTCTGCCCTGCCCCCGAGTGCTAGGATTAAAGGCGTGCGCCACCACGCCCGGCTGCCACAACCTCTTTCTTACACAATATAGGACTACTTACTAGGAGATATGGGCTGGGCCCTACCACAGTCACTCAAGAATTAAGAAAATGCTAGAGTAATGGCCTAGCGTTTAAGAGCGCCGACCGCTCTTACAGGAACCCCGGGGTTCGATCCCCAGCACCCACATGGCGGCCAAGAGACCGTCTGAAACTCCAATTCCAGAGAACTTCCAGCTCCAGGGGAATCGCGAGACCCTTTCTGACCTCCGCGGCATTGCACGACACGGCTGCACAGACTTGCAGGCAGACAGTACATTCATACACATACAGAATAAATAATTAATAAAAAAAAAAAGTGCCCCACAGACATGGCGCACAGGCCATTCAAGAGGAGCAATTTCCCAATTGAGGCTCCCTCAAGCCAGGTGTGTCGTTTACATTAAAGCTATCCATGGGGGCTACAAGAGATAGCCTAGCGGTTAAGAGCACCAACTGCTCTTGCAGAGGACCCGGGTTCGATCCCCAGCACCCATATGGCCCGACTGAGAACCGTCTTTGACTCCAATTCCAGGGGAATCTGACACCCTCTTCTTACCCGCCGCGGCATTCAAACACAGGTGCACAAACACATGCAAACAATACATTCATAATCATGCAAAATAAATGATCACCAGCACAGATATATTTTTTTGTAAGAAAATATTGATAAAATTTTATTGGAAATAGTAAGTTTGGTTCAAAGCTTCAAATTCTGCACATACTCATGGTCAATTGAAAAATATTTTTTTTTTTACAAACCATTAAAAAAAATTTTTTTTTTTTATTTCATTTCTGTAGTGTAACAATGTCACTGTCTTCCTGCGCGGTCTGGTGCACCCGTGTCGTGAATCCACCCGGGAGGTTCCGCAGAGGGTCTCAGGATTCCCCTGGACCGGGAGTTCTCCTGGAATTGGAGTTTCGGATGTTCTCAGCCCCACATGTGGGCGTCTGGGGGTCGAACCCGGGTCGCCTCTGTAAGAGCGGTCGGCGCTCTTACCGCTAGGCCCATCCCTCCAGCCCGAAATATTTTTAATTAGAATCCTACATATGTATTTGTTTTCTGTTTTTCTTTTAAAGAAACTACACCAAACCGGCTACAGGAGATGGTTGGGTAGATAAAGCTGTTTGCTATACAAGCATTATGATGCAAGTTTCAATCCCAGAGGCCTATGTAAAAAAATCCAGGCTTGGGTGTTCCTGCCTGTAGACCATTCCAATGGAGGACGGTGGAAACAGGTAGAATTCCAGGAAGCTCACTTGCCAGCCAGCCTAGTCAAAATGGTAAGCTTCTGTTTCAGTGAGAGGCCCTGCTTAAAGGAATAAAGTGGAAAGGGACAGGGGAAGACACCTAACTCCTTTTCTGGTCTCCATAATGCACATACCTGGATGNTTTATTTATTATTATTATTTTATGTGTGTATAAGTACACCTGTGTTGTCCAATGCCCACTGCCAGAAGAGGGCACTGAATTCTCCTGGAACTGGAGTTATGGATGGTTGTCAGCTGCCATGTGGATGCTGGGAACTGAACCCAGGTTATCTACAAGAGCAGTCAGTGCTTTTTTTTTTTTTTTTTTTTGGTCTTTTTGAGACAGGGTCTCCTTTTAGTTCTAGCTGGCCTGGAGCTCTCTCTGTACACCAGGCTGGCTTTGAACTCACAGAGATTGCCTGCCTCTGCCTCTCCATTGCCAGGATTAAAGGCGTGAGCCACCACACCCACCTGGCAACCTGTGAAAATTTTATAGGCAAAAGTGAGGATTAAAATTCCTAATGCTAATGAAAGCTAGTTCTGCATATCCATTTGGGTTGAATTTGCTTAATTCTCTAGGTGAGGTCATGGCTAGTAAATCAGAGACCTGATCCCAAGAGGAATAGTCTTCTGCATGATTCTGTGTCACCTTTTGAGCCTTAGTCTTCTTCACCTATGTCCTTGGCATTTGCATTTTTTTGTTTGTTTGTTTGTTTTTTTGTCTTTTTGAGACAGGGTCTCCCTTTAGTCTAGCTGGCCTGGAGCTCACTTTGTAGACCAGGCAGGCCTTGAACTCACAGAGATCCACCAGCCTGCCTCTGCCTCCCAAGTGCTAGGATTAAAGGGGAGCGCCACCATGCCAGGCTCGGCATTTGCATTTTATGTTGGTTATTTGTATTAGGAACAATAGAAATTTACATGGCTGTCCTTCCTGCTTTCTGGCTGTTTCCAAGGTCGATGAGACCTATAGTTAGTTCTAAAAATTTTACAGGTCTCAAAATATCCTTGAGAGAAAATTTTGTTCAGAGTGTTGTTCTGAATATTGAACACTGAAATACTGGAATATTGATAAGAATATAGTTCCTCCTTATTAACAGGTATCAATGGCTCACTTAGATCTATTACCTCTCTAAATAGATCTTTGATTTTCGGATCTGTCAATAGGATATCTTGAGGAGAAATGTTTGAGATATATATATCTATATATCTATATAGATATAAATTATATTACATAGTCTATCAAATGAGACTACTGTCCAAGAACCAAAATATATTTCACTTTCTTTTAATTTTTTTATTTGTGGGTATGCATATATATGTGTGTGCATGTGTGTGTCACAGCGTGGGAGTAGAGGTCAGAGGCCAACGAGTAGGAGTTGGTTTTCTCCTTCCACCTAGGATCCTAGGTGTAGATACTAGGGCTCAAACTCAGGCAGTTAGGCTTGGTAGCAAGCACGTTTACTCACAGAGCCACCTCACTGACTGATATATTTCACTTCCTACAGAAGTATCATTATTTTGCCTATTATTTTTATTTTTATTTTTATTTATTTATTTGTTTATCTATTTATTTGTCTTTTTGAGACAGGGTCTCCCTGTATCCCCAGCTGTCCTGGAACTTGCTCTGTAGACCAGGCTGGCCTTGAACTCACAAAGATCCTCCTGCCTCTGCCTCCCGAGTGCTAGGATTAAAGGCGTGCGCCACCACGCCCGGCTGCCACCAACCTCTTTCTTACACAATATAGGACTACTTACTTAGAGGATAGTGGGCTGGGCCCTACCACATCACTCAATAATTAAGAAAATGCTAGAGAGATGGCCTAGCAGTTAAGAGCGCCGACCGCTCTTACAGAGGACCCGGGTTCGATCCCCAGCACCCACATGGCGGCCAAGAACCGTCTGAAACTCCAATTCCAGGAGAACTCCAGCTCCAGGGGAATCCGAGACCCTCTTCTGACCTCCGCGGCATTGCACGACACGGCTGCACAGACTTGCATGCAGACAGTACATTCATACACATACAGAAATAAATAAAATTAATAAAAAAAAAANACACATAAACGCAAAATAATACAGTCCGTTTTCCCAACGGCTTACCACTTTCAACAAGAAATCGGATAGTGTCATGATAAAACCAGAATAATGATTTTATCTCATGATGGTTACCCTATTACAATTGTGTGTCCTTAGTTTTTTAGTTTTAAATAAATGTAAGCATAATATACTAATTTTATTATAATGTGGACTTGTTTTATCTGGAGAGATGGTCTTACAGTTTGGTTAATGTAAGCATTTGTGACTTTGAGCTTTTGACCAGAAGGACCTGAGGTGCTGCATCTTCTCAGCCCCCCTGAATAATTCGGCATGGCTTCAAGAACTGTCACCGCTCTTAAGTCCTGGACTCTTAGGTTCTCTAGGTGAATCTGACACCACTGTTCTAGGAAGCCCTCAAACCCAAAGCGCATGTAGCACCCAGCATGGTTGTCGACACTACTACCTATGCCAGGAAAACACTAAGACACATAAAATAAAAAACCGAATAGTATTTAAATATATCTAACACCTTATTCTGAAATCGATGTGCCTTCTGGCATGTTCTTTTATATACAAACTTCCGCCTATTTAAGATTGCTGTTCGATTTCTTGGGGACAGGGCTCAGCGAGTGTCGCCCACAGTTAAGGCCGTGCTCGGGCCTCAATATTCCACTTATTATAAGCTAGAAACATACCTTGAATTACTCCAGAACCTTCCTGCCTCAATGCCCCGAAGGCTAGGAGAAGCGTACGACCCACGCTCCCGTCCTGGCCCAACCACCTCTTTCTTACACATATAGGACTACTTACTTAGAGGAGATAGTGGGCTGGGCCCTACCACATACTCAATAATTAAGAAATGCTAGGATGGCCTAGCAGTTTAAGAGCCCGACCGCTCTTACAGAGGAACCCGGGTTCGATCCCCAGCACCCACATGGCGGCCAGAGACCGTCTGAAACTCCAATTCCAGGAGAAACTGTCCAGCTCCAGGGGAATCCGAGACCCTCTTCTGACCTCCGCCTCGCGGGCATTGCACGACACGCTGCACAAGACTTGCATGGCAGACAGTACATTCATACACATACAGAATAAATAATAATATAAAAAAAAAAAAAGTGCCCCACAGACATGGCCACAGGCCAGTCAAAGGAGGCAATTTCCCAATTGAGGCTCCCTCAAGCCAGGTGTGTCGTTTACATTAAAGCTATCCATGGGGCTACAGAGATAGCCTAGCGGTTAAGAGCACCAACTGCTCTTGCAGAGGACCCGGGTTCGATCCCCAGCACCCATATGGCCGCTGAGAACCGTCTTTGACTCCAATTCCAGGGGAATCTGACACCCTCTTCTGACCTCCGCGGCATTGCACGACACGGGTGCACAAACCTACATGCAAACAATACATTCATATGCATACAAAAATAAATTATCCAGCACAGATATATTTTTGTAAGAAAATATTGATAAAATTTTGGAAATAGTAAGTTTGGTTCAAAGCTTAAATCTGCACATTACTCATGTGTAATGTGAAATATTTTTTTTTTAAACATTAAAAAAAAATTTTTTTTTAATTTATTTCTGTATGTGTATCAATGTACTGTCTACATGCAGGTCTGTGCACCCGTGTCGTGCAATGCCGCGGAGGTCAGAAGAGGGTCTCGGATTCCCCTGGAGCTGGAGTTCTCCTGGAATTGGAGTTTCAGACGGCTCTCGGCCGCCATGTGGGTGCTGGGGATCGAACCCGGGTCCTCTGTAAGAGCGGTCGGCGCTCTTAACCGCTAGGCCATCTCTCCAGCCCGAAATATTTTTAATTAGAATCCTACATATGTATTTGTTTCTGTTTTCTTTTAAAAATAAACTACACCGGCTCAGGAGATGGTTGGGTAGATAAAGCTGTTTGCTATACAAGCATTATGATGCAAGTTTCAATCCCAGAGGCCTATGTAAAAAAATCCAGGCTTGGGTGTATGTGCCTGTAACCTCAACATGGAGGGGGTGGAAACAGGCAGATCCCAGGAGCTCACTGGCCAGCCAGCCTAGTCAAAATGGTAAGCTTCTGTTTCAGTGAGAGGCCCTGCTTAAAGGAATAAAGTGGAAAGGGACAGGGGAAGACACCTAACTCCTTTTCTGGTCTCCATATGCACATACCTGGATGCATGCATTCCCCTAACCCCCACAAAATAAATTGTGGGTTTTTGTTTTGGGGGCGGGATCTTGCTATATTGCCCAGGTTTTGAACTTGAGATCCTTGCATCTCAGTTCTGAGTACATGAGACTACAGGTATGCCACCATTATGGGTGCTTAATCTGAAATAATTAACAAGTATAGAACTGCTAATTTGGAGGTAGCTATTTGGAAATTTCTGATATTCTTTGATATGACATTATCTCTTATAATGTATGAAGTTGTTTAATAGGCAGCCAATTCATTAAAAACAGTTCAAAGGTGTACTTTAATATACATAGACATTACTCACAGTGATATTTATCTGGAGTTCTTTGTTACATGTGTATTTTAGTTCAGTTGTGACAATCTCCTTATAATTATAGTGAAGCTTACTATTTCACCAAAGCCTGCTCAACAGGCTGTAACTGCCAACCTTGTTTGGAAATATTTGGTATTTAGAATCAATAACAATGTTATTATGAGGTTCTGAAGAAGACTGTGAAAATCAAGGCCATTAAAAATGGATCCTATTTCTCAATGCTCTTATTTATAATTCATAAGTGTTTAATGTAGGTAATATGTAAGCAGTAGCAAACAGTGAATTAGTTGATGGGTGTAGCTTTGGACATACATTTGGGCTTGTTCTGAGTGTTCACATTTCTTTTCCTTTTTTTTTTTTTGGTCTTTTCGAGACAGGGTCTCCCTGTAGCCCCAGCTGTCCTGGAACTCACTCTGTAGACCAGGCTGGCCTTGAACTCCCAAAGATCCGCCTGCCTTTGCCTCCTGAGTGCTAGGATTAAAGGTGTGCTCCACCACGCCCAGCTTTAAGAATATTTTCAATTATAGAAGTGTATATGTATTAAACAATTTAATGAGATTCTATTTGAAGAAAAAAATTGTAAACCAAGGGAAAGTTAAGATGTTGAGAAAGTTATGAAGAAGAGCTGGAAAGTAGAGGCAAAAATAAGAAAAATTCAAGAATTCTATCATATAGTTCTACAGGTTGCTGCAACACTGGAGGGGGAGATGGTGGCCACCTTAGTGGCTGCTGGTGAGGTGAGCCTAGGGGTGGAGGAAGTCTTCACCTAGACTGGGAAAACCTGAAAGTCTAAACAGAGATTACTGTGCAATTTGATAGGGTGTGGTTCTGGGGAGAAGTGCAGGAGAATCCCTAAATCAGCTACTGGGTTCTACTTCACCAATTAAGTGATTGACAGGCTGACCCCATCTTTTTCTGCCACTTGGGCTCAGCAGCTGACACTCAAAGTACCTGATGCTGTCACTTACCAGATTGGTTTTCACAGCACTGAACTGAATGAGCCTCCACTAATACACAAAGCAGCCATCCTCCTTAAAGAGAACAGGGAAGGTGGCAGGAATCATCATAGGTTGCTGCCCTTGAGAAGGGCAAGTGTACTCAGGAGGGTCTTATGGTAAGGTAGTCCCTTGCTTTTGGATGCTCTGGAAGCCTGAAAAGCTGCAGTTACCATCTCCTCCTCCTCCTCCTCCTCCTCCTCCTCCTCCTCCTCCTCCTCCTCCTCCTCCTCCTCCTTTTTCCTCCTCCTCTTTCTCTTCTCTTTTTCTTTTGCCCTTCCTTCCTTCCTTCCTTCCTTCCTTCCTTCCTTCCTTCCTTCCTTCCTTCCTTCCTTCCTTCGTTTCTTTTTTCACAAACAGGACTTTTTATTTGTCACTTGATTAAAAAATCGGAATTTTTAAAAATTATTTAAAAAAAAATGTGTTTTTTTGTTTTTTTTTTGTCCTTTTGAGACAGGGTCTCCCTTTAGTCCCAGCTGGCCTGGAGCTCACTTTGTAGACCAGGCAGGCCTTGAACTCACAGAGATCCACCTGCCTCTGCCTCCCAAGTGCTAGGATTAAAGGCGTGCGCCACCACGCCCAGCTTTGGACTGGTGGTTTGAATCCCACAAGCTCATTCAACTTTAGCTCCTGTTTCAACACCTGTCACTTTTCCAGAACTACTACCTTCATCATGAAGCTCCATGAGCTTACTTTTTCTGAGACAGTATCTCACTATGTGGACCAGGCTGGCCTGGAACTCATGCTTCTCCTGCCTCAGCCCAAATAAGCCACAAGGCCCTGCTGAAGTCATATTTTTAAAAATGAAAGATGAAACATTCTATCACTGATATAAAGATTTTTTTTAGGTCTTTTTGAGACAGAGTCTCCCTGTATACTCTGTAGATCAGGCTGGCCTTGAACTCACAAAGATCTGCCTGCCTCTGCCTCCCAAGTGCTAGGATTAAAGGCATGCGCCACCACCCCTGGCACAAATGTTTTTCTTCTAAACATAGGAGATTCTAAAATCTTGAAGCCAGGTGTGGTGGTGCATGCCTTTAATCCTAGCACTTGGGAGGCAGAGGCAGGTGGATCCTTGTGAGTTCAAGGCCAGCCTAGTCTACAGAGTGAGTTCCAGGACAGCTGGGGCTACAAGGATACTCTGTCTCAAAAAGACAGAGAAAAATAAACAAAAACAAAAACAAAAACAGTGTACCATCTGGTGCCTAGAATCATAAGTATCAAACAGCAGGCGGCAGTGACCTGCGGTGGGGTTGGGTATTCCCAGCTATGTAACACCCACTAGAGGAGAAGAGTGGAAAGAATCACTGTATGACCCTTAAAGAAAATACTAGGTCAACAGCTTTTTTCAGGGGCAGAGGACAGCCAGGACACAGCAGGCCAGAACAGAAGGGGCCAGGACACTTATGACCATGTGAGTAGTTCTGTAGTGGAATTTGGAGATGAAATGAAGAGAAGGCCATTATTAACTCCAGGAAAACACAAAATTGTAAAGGAATGAAAATATAATTTAATAAAGGAAATGTTGAGTATCTGTTTAACTCAAGGTGATTGAAGAGGGACTGAGAAAGGAGCTGTATTCTCATTTATAGTAAGGTGGTCCATATATAATTTATAATACTACAATGCCATCTGCCACAAAGCCCTTGAAGAAACCAGTGCCCATGCTCTTGGACGTCCAAATCTGCAAGCAAAATGAATTTTCTTTTCTTTTCTTTTTTATTATTTTTATTTATTTTTTATTTATTTCTGTATGTGTATGAATGTACTGTCTGCATGCAAGTTTGTGCACCCGTGTCATGCAATGCCGTGGAGGTCAGAAGAGGGTGTCGGATTCCCCTGGAACTGGAGTTCTCCTGGAATTGGAGTTTCAGAGGGTTCTCAGCTGCCATGTGGGTGCTGGGGATCGAACCCGGGTCCCCTGCAAGAGCAGTCTGTGCTCTTAACCACTGAGTCATTTGTCCAGCCCCAATAGTACTATTAATTTTTGAAAACGAATTGCACTGTATTATTTTCTATAAAAAACAGAAACATAATTGAAAAAAGCAAAAGCAAGATAAAAAGAAATGGCTTCCCTGTTTTAAATTCTCTAAAATGATTAACATTTTCTTTCTGAACACTCTGATGAATTTTTGCACAATTACTTTTAAAAAATCTTTAAAATTTTTATTTTTTGAATTTGATACATGCATATTTGCATATTTTCACCCTCCTGGTACTTCTTTCATCACAATTTATTGGCTTCCTTATTGTTACACATACACACATACAATTATAAATGTACATTGAGTGCATTTAGTGGGGCTCGTGTTCCTGTTTAGGGTTGCCTATATGGGATTACCCCCCGGGGTGTTAGTCCCTGTAGAAAACTGATTTTCCTTCCCTCAACATCTATTTTTTTTTATTTAATTTATTTTTGTATGTGTATGAATGTACTGTCTGCATGTAGGTTTGTGCACCCGTGTCGTGCAATGCCACAGAGGTCAGAAGAGGGTCTCGGATTCCCCTGGAACTGGAGTTCTCCTGGAATTGGAGTTACAGACGGTTCTCAGCCACCATGTGGGTGCTGGGGATTGAACCCGGGTCCTCTGCAAGAGCAGTCGGTGCTCTTAACCACTAGGCTATCTCTCCAGCCCCCCTCAACATCTATTGAATACAGAAATAAATAAAATTTAAAAAAATTAAAAAAAATTTTTTATTAATTAATTTTATTTATTTCTGTATGCGTATGAATGTACTGTCTGCATGCAAGTTTGTGCACCCGTGTTGTGCAATGCCGCGGAGGTCAGAAGAGGGTGTTGGATTCCCCTGGAACTGGAGTTCTCCTGGAATTGGAGTTTCAGACGGTTCTCGGCCGCCATTCTTTTTAAAATCTGTTTCATGCTGAGTAGGTTGTACAGACTCAGGATATTGATAAACACAAAATAATCAAAATTACCACATTTTATTCTAGCATTTAAAAAATTAGTTGTCATCCTATTTATTTCTTCAAATGTAAAAATTCTGCTAGTGTTTTCATGTGAGTCAGACTAGGATTTTATTTGTGTTTAACAACTTCTTTGTACTTGAAGTCATCACCATCATTTGAAGCCATCACCCCCTTCATTTCAGAGGAATAACTGATACTGATCTATACTTCTACCTGGCACATGGCAGCAGTGATGTGAGCATACATTGCTTCTATAATGATAATAATTTAAGCTTGAAAAATATCAGCCTCTTGGTGATGGCCAATATTTATCAAGCTTAAAAATTTAACAACCATTAAGTGTTTTAAATCAATTGTTATTTGAATGGCACAATAAATCACTGAGTCCCATTTCAGATATGTGGTCACTGAGATTCCAAGAGGTAAATCAGTTTGCACAAAATCAAATAAACAGTCAGTAGGCTTCGAACTCAGGCAAACTGGTTCCAGTGCCCAACTTCTTTACCTAGTAGGGCCTATGTAACCATATCCTCCAATGTCTCACCAGAATTAGGGACAATATTTCAAACTAACAACCTACTAAAAAAGGCCCTCTTTTATTTCCACCTGGTCTGCAAGCTTACCTTGGAGTGACAACTTCTTACCTACAAATAATAACATTGACTTAAGTGTCCTTGGGAACATTAGGCATTTCTTTCATGATTTTGCTTTAAGTACAGTGTTTTGTACTTTTAACAACTGTCTTGTGATACAGTGTTTTAGGTGTGAATCAGAATTTATACACAAAATCCAAATAGGAAGGAATACTATCTGCTTTCAAATGGAAAATAAATGAAAAGATAATTTGCTGAAATCAAAACCTAGCCTTATCTGATTATCAGGACATTCCTTAGCAGGTACCTCATGTACTGAAGAGTCACCTGTCATGAAGAGCAAGTCCTTTGGCAAGAGAACTGGGTTAAATGTGGTAACCATAGACTTTATTGGTTGAGATGGTTCCTGTTCTTATTTCTTCACCAGTTAGGACTCTGGTGTTCGTGTTGTAAGTTATAGACCAAAACCCAATGACAGCAATGGAAGGGCTCACATAGAGCATACCTACAAGAAAATGTTAACAGTCTCCTCCACAGAGAGGGAAACCTGCTGAAAGTGACAGGCTTCTGGGACAATTACACGGGCCAGGACAGAAGCGGCAACAGGATTAGTGTGAGTGGAATGGCTCTTAGTAGACAGGCTAGACTGCATAGAAGAGCAGAAATGTGTCAATACATTTCAGGAGGGAACTCTTCTTAAAATTTTGCAGATATAGCCGGGCGTGGTGGTGCACACCTTTAATCCTAGTACTTGGGAGGCAGAGGCAGGGGGATTTCTGTGAGTTCAAGGCCAGCCCAGTCTACAGAGGCCAGCTGGGACTAAAAGGGAGACCCTGTCTCAAAAATACCAATAAAATAAAATAAAATAAAATTTGCAGATAGCTGGTTATGACGTAGCACACCTTTAATCCCAGGATTTGGGAGACAGAGGCAGGGGGATCTCTGTGAGTTCAAGCCAGACTGGGGCTATAGGGAGACCCTGTCTCAAAAAGGACCCCCCCAACACACACAATATTTTTCAGATAAACAGAAATGAAGCATTCATACCCAGAGCACTCCCCAAGAAGATGTAATAAATGCTGCAGGTAGAAACAGTGAGAGGTGATTATGACACAACCTGGTGATTATAATGTTTTATGGTTAAAATGTTTCATAATTTAATTCAAGTCTCATTATGTAAACATGTGAAAACATAAGCATTTATACTTGTTTTTTATAGGCTTAAAGATTAGAGGCTACAGATTACATTTTACCCTATAATAAATAAGCACAAAGGAGTTTTATTTATTTTTTATGTTTTTTATTGAGAATTTCATACATTATATTTTGATAATATTTATCCCCCATCTTCTACTGGGGATTCATCCCCGATTCTCCTATCCAACTTTGTATCCTCATCTTTCTTTTTCTTTTCTTTTCTTTTCTTTTTTGTCTTTTCAAGACAGGGTCTCCCTGTAGCCTCAGCTGTCCTGGAACTCACTCTGTAGACCAGGCTGGCCTTGAACTCACAAAGATCTGCCTGCTTCTGCCTCCCAAGTGCTAGGATTAAAGGCATGCGCCACCATGCCTGGCCATCTTTCTTTTTAAACCCATTGAGTCTAATTTCTGCCATTCATATGTTCTTAGGTATATGGACATCCACTGCAGTGTGGCTGACCTACCAGGCCCCACTATCTTAAAACTTGGGAGGCAGAGGCAGGCGGATCTCTGTGAGTTGAAGGCCATCCTGGTCTACAGAGTGAGCTCTAGGCCAGCTGGGACTAAAGGGAGACCCTGTCTCAAAAATACTCAAAAAAAAAAAAAAACCAGTAACTTGGGGCTAGAGAGATGCTCAGTGGTTAAGAGGCACTGGCTGTTCTTGCAGAAGAGCTCAGGTCAAATCTCAGCACCCAAATACACAGCTAATAATCATCTGCACCCAGGTTCCAGGGATATCAGAAAATGTCCTCTTCTAGGGGGAACCTCCATGGAGGATTGGGACAACAATGAGTAGAACGTTCCATACATACTACAAAAAGTAAAAGAAAAAAAATAAAAAAACTCTTCCTCTCCTACCACCTATCAATTGCCACTAGATATTCAGCTAGAGGCAAGCCCCACCTCACTTCCATGCTGGAATTTTGTCTGGCTTGAGCTTCCAAGGTCTTGTACAGACTATCATGTCTGTGAGTTTCTATGTGTAAGTGCCTTGTTGTGTCTGGAAAAACTTCTGTTGTAGTTATCCATTGACTCTGGCTCTTCCATTCTTTCTGCATCTCTTATTCCATAACCCCAGAGCCTTGCAGGGGAGGGGCTGTGGTACAGATGTCTCATTTAGGGCTGAGCACTCCACAGTCTCTTATTCTTTGAACCATGATAAGCTGCGGTGTTTTTTTTTTTTGTTTTTTTTTTTTGACAGGGTCTCACTCTGTAGCCCATGTTGGCTTGGCTGGCCTTAAACTTATAGCAATCCTCCTGCTATAGCCTCCTAAGTCCTGAAGCCACTATGCCTATGATTTTGAGGATTTTTTTTCGGGTGTCTTTTTTTGAGTCACGGTCTCCCTGCAGCCCCAGCTGGCCTGGAACTCACTATGTAGACCAGGCTGCCCTTGAACTCATAGAGCTCTACCTGCCTCTGCCTCCTGAGTGCTGAGATTAAAGGCATGCACCACCATACCCAGCTTATTTTGAGTATTTTTTTAAACATTATTTTTAAAGAGATATAACTCATTCACATTAAAGTGAAAAGCCAAATAATTCTAAAATGAAAACAGAAGATTTCCCTACGATACAAAATTTAAAATAGCTATCTTCACAGGTCACTGAAAAAACAGTACATGTTTCAAAGAAAGGCTGCCTAGAGAAATAATAAATTTGGGATAGTTCTAAAACCCACAGAGCAACTGGAAAGCTATGTTATTTCCTGAACAGAAGGGAAAATATTTAGTTTTGTTTTTATCTTTTGGCCAAATAAACCTAGGCTAAGTGTTAGGTTCCTGGACCCAGAAAAAGCCAGTAGAGGAGGAGGGGACCACTGAAATTCATTTAAGTTTTTCAACATATAGGCAATGAAACTGAAGGTGTTTGGTTCACTGTTAGACCTCCCATGGTAGAAAGAACCAGGAAACAGGAAAGCCAGGACTTTCACTGAATTTGACAGATCTTATTCAGTCTCCCTTGTGATTTCCTAATGACAACATATTAGGTCTTAGAGGCTGACTTCCCCAGGTTAGGTTACCTTGTAAGTGCTAAGGGGTGGTAGCCACTTAAATGGCCTTATTATTTCACATGTAGTTCAATGCCCTTCATTTGGGAGGTGATTCCAGGATATAAAGGGTATAAAATGGGCAAAATAATTGCCCAGGAGCTCCAATTTCAGGACACATAACATTTTTACACAACAAAAGCAGCTTGGCAGATTATTCATTTCTTCTGAATGGTTTATTCAAAGTTAAAAATAAGTTGAGATGGGAACATTTCATTGTAGCAATCTTTAATTATCATAGCCATTTTCAGAAGCAAGGGCAAGGGAGCCATACAAGTACACTGCTACCCTGTCATCTGCTTACCCATGAACAGTATTCTTAGGCCTTGGTTGAAGTTAGTAACGCTTATTAACAATGTGATTTCTATGTTAAAGCCTCATCACCATTTGTGAGTCCTTCTCATACTAATATTTACAGTGTATCCCATGATCTTTTAATATACCCAGATGTAATATTTTCATAAGAGAAAAATGGTTTCCATTTTTAGAATTACATTAAATTTCTTGAATGGTTAATTTAATGTGTCAGCTTGACTGGGTTAATGGAGGTCCAGATAGTAAAACAGTACCAATGGATATGTCTAAAACCATGGTTCTAGGAGAGATCAACGTTTGAATTGGTAGACTGGGTGAGGAAAATTGTCTTCCTCAGTGTGGGTTGGCATCATGCTCAACAGAACTAAAAGGTAGAGGAAGGAAAATCTGCTTAAGCTGGGACATGAACCTGGTTAATTCCTTGGACACTGGCTTGTTGGCTTTCAAATTCAGACTGAATTATAGTGCTGGCTCCTATGGCTCTCAGGTCTTTAGGCTTGGACTACTGGAACTACATCACGTGCTCTTTTGATTCTCTAGCTTTAATGATGGCAAACATCATTAAGTCTTCATCATCTCAGCCAGGCATGATGGCACACTCCTTTAATCCAAACACTCCAGAGGCAGAGGCAGAGGGAGGCAGATCTCTGTGAGATCAAGGCTAGCCTGGTCTACACAGCAAGTTCTAGGCCAGCTGGGGCTATAGGGAGACCCCATTGCAACCCCACCCCCCAAAGTCTTCATCATCTCAAGCCTATTCCTTGTAACTTATATCTCCCTTTTTCTATGTATCTTCTTGGTTTTACTTTTCTGAAGAAGCTTGACTAATGCAGTAATTCTCAAGTTTTATAAAATACCAAACACAGTTCTGAGCTTTTCATACAGAGTTGGCATGATTTTACTTCTTTTTAGCTATGAGGAAACTGAGGCTTGGCAAGGTTCAGTAAACTTGCCAATAAATGGTGGAGATAGTATAAAACTAGACCTATTGACTCTGTTGTTACTCCAGGATATTTTACTTATATTCTGGCACAACTGAAATTTCCCAGATGGCCATTCTTTCCCATTCTAGATATTAATGTAAATAATTTCATGGGGTTATAACAGGTATCTTAAAACTTTTTGCTGAAAAGCACCAACTCCTCATTTGGACACATACAAGGAAACCAAAAGCAAGACAAAAATCTCTACTTCCACTTCCTATGTGGCTCCTTTACTTTGGGTCAGACTCCTGCTTAATGCTATGGGTGACATGCTAACCCTTCAAGGAGTATCTAAAAACCAGTGATGACTATCTCATCCCTTCACAGTTGAAGGCACAATGAGAAATTATCTTACTGTGAGCTTTTACAATGTCCTGTTCCAGAACCCCCCTAAAGTAGCTCCAGCCATTGTCCTAAACCTGCAATTATCTTGGAGTCCAAGAACACAGAACCTAGTAGACAGTTTGTCCCATGGTATTTTCCTTAAAGCAAGAACAACCATCTCATAGGAATCTAATGGTCTCCTGAAGAAATAAGAACTTCTCTAAGGTCACCTAGTAGAAGCAAAACTGAGATAAAGATCATGGGTATGATTAATTATTTACACCTCTTGTCCGTTGCCCTAATTCTTCCATTTAAATCTAAATCACGGGCTGGAGAGGTGGCCTAGCGGTTAAGAGCGCCGACCGCTCTTACAGAGGACCCGGGTTCGATCCCCAGCACCCACATGGAGGCCGAGAACCGTCTGAAACTCCAATTCAAGGAGAACTCCAGTTCCAGGGGAATCAGAAACCCTCTTCTGACCTCCGCGGCAATGCACGACACGGGGCACAAACCTGCATGCAGACAGTACATTGATACACATACAGAAATAAATAAAATAAAAAAAAAATTAAATCTAAATCACATGTCACTACCCTAAAGATGGGCTGAAATGCTTAATTTCCATCTTCCCAAAGTGGCCATTTTGCTTAAAATCCTTTCCTGCCTTTCCACTGCTACTTCTGCTTTCTCTGAGGCTGGACTTGAGATGTTGAAACTCCAGAGTTAGGCCTCCAGTAGAAAACATTTTCTTTTTCTTCTAAAATAAAAATTCAGCCTCAGGAAACTCCTTTTGGTAGACACTATTTGTTCTAGCTCTAGGACTGTAGCTTTATGCTGCCTACTTTAGGCTGCAATATGTTTCCAACACCCACTTTTTAAGATTTTAAAATATTTTAATTTTTCCCTTCAGTTTCTATGTTCAGCCACCTGTACACTTCCTCTACAGTTCCCAAAAGTGGAGAAAAGGTAAAAATGTGTGCCCCCTGGTTATATTAATAGTGATCTAGTTTTAGGGGGTAGTTTAATGAGCTTATTGCCTTCTAATGGTCACAACTCTAGTTGCAACACTATCTCGAGAATGAAAGACCTCATCTTAATTTTTTTCCTTTTTAACCTGTATTTATTACGGACAAAGAAACTACTTTAGTAGTACTAAGTTGACCACCCTGAGAACGTTAGGCAGGAAAAGACTGTCCTATTCAATTACCCCCCCCCCTTTCTAAAGACAGCCAAGTCCACAGGCAGATCCAATGAAGCACATGCATTCCTATCTGTGCTCTTAGTCCTGAAGACTCTAAGAGTAGTCCTTGAGGAGATGGTGTACCTAGTAATTGATGGATATTGTAGAGTTGGTGTTAAGTGTGCTGATGAATGGGCCTTGTGTTTAAGAGGTCATGGCTGGGGCTAGATTACTTGAAATTTTTTTCTTTTTTTTAACATTGTTGCTTGGATATTGGTTATGTAATTTCTGTAATTCAATTTCCTTGCTAGATTGAGGATGGTTACAGTACCTGACCTCACATGGCTATTGCAGGGATTAAGTTATTCTTCCCTTAAAAGTAGTGTTTGCAGCACAGTTAAAATCCCAGTAACCATTACTTACTTCTACCCCAAATTTCAAATTCTTTATTTTCGAGAAGACAGCTGCTGACATTTTCCAGATGTTCAAACGATGTGGTTTTATTGAGTTAGGGGTGAGAACTACATATGCAGGGGTGACAAAAATCGCTCTCTCCAATGAAGGTGTGGATGCCCTGACTCCACATCTGGGAAGATGCTTACCAGCAGCCTGTCCTTTGAAGATGGCCCTTTAACGCGGGCGGCTCTCCCAGCTCCCCGCTGGAGCACTCCTGGGAGGACCTCTTTCCCCTCAGCTGGGTGCGCGCAGGCGGGCGGGCGTCGTCCTGGCGCAGCCTAGCCTCCCGCCAGGCCCAGGTGGGCCGCGGTGAGACCAGACCACCCAGATTTCCTCAAGTTTGGGCTTTCCCACAGCGACACCGAGACAAAGGGACTTCTTAGCTAGGTCACTTTTTCTTTTTTGGTTGTCGCCCTCCCGTTCCCAGCCCCAGCTTTGTTCCCAACTTCCCCAAGGTTGGCTTGGCGGCGTCCCGCACGTCCCCGCTTTGTCTGGCCGCCACCCGGCGCCTCTTTGTTGTCCACCGTCTCTGCCAGTGAGGGGTGGGAACGTCACCCACCATTCCAGAGAGAGGAAGTGAGGAGAGGCGGAGGCAAAGGCGCCCTCACAGCCCCCTCCAGTTAGCGCGCCTCTCGGTCGCCCTCGGGCGACAGCCACGGGCGCACTACAGCCCCCCGCCCGGGTCCTTGGCACGGAGGAGGGGCGCGGCGCGGCTGGCTCCTCTGATTGGCTGCGGCCGTCGGGGCACCGCGTCGCGATTGGGCCGCGGGGCTGTCTGGCGCGCGAGCGCAGGAGGTGGGGAGGGGGCGCTGGAAGCTGCTAGAAATTAGGCAGCCGGGCGCCAGGAGGGGGCCGCGCAGGCGGGTGGGAGGGGCGAGGATGGCGGGCGGGGTCATGAAGACTCCGCCCACGGCCCCGCCCCGGCCCTCCCCGCTCTGCTGCTCCGACCGCGGGCGGCCAAGGGGCGGGCGCGCGGCTGCATCCCCATCCTTGGCGTCGCTCGGCATAGCGCGAGCGGCAGCGGGCCGGAGCGAGAGGGCGGGCGGGCAGGCGCAGCACCGAGGCCCGGCCATGGCCACCACCAGCACCACGGGCTCCACCCTGCTGCAGCCCCTCAGCAACGCGGTGCAGCTGCCCATCGACCAGGTACCGGCGAACGGGGCGTCGCGCCCTGACCGCCCCTGCCAGCCGCTGACCACCGGGGCGGGAGCAGGGTGGGGGCTGGGTTCTGTGCCGCTTTGCCGGGCGCCGGGCAGGGCGGGGGCGCGGGGCTGGCATTGTCCCCTCGCCCGTCGCGCCGCTGCCTGCCTCGGTGCCCACCCAGCCCCCCATCGCCGCCCCGGGCGGGGGTGGGCGCAGGCGGCGGCGCGGCAATAGCCCGCCGGGAAGTGCTCGGCGGACAGACGTGCGCGTGTGCACGCTGTTGCTGCCCGAACACCGGGCGCTCGGACCCGTGAGGCCGCATCCCGGGAAGGCTGCGGGGTGTAGACGCTGGCCGCGAGCGCCGGGGAGGCTGAGGAGGCTGTGTGCGAAGTGCCTGGGACACAGCATGGATGGATGGGGCTTTTAAGAGGTCCTGCACTTGGGGACAGTTTGCATTGAAGTGTTGCTGGACAGACAGGCAACAGTTTGGGAGGAGGCAGAGGTTATGAAGAGGAGTCAAAGTGAGTTAATGATCCCGGGGTTTCTATGAGAAAGTTGCAGCTCTATGGTTCAGAGCAGCCATCCTGTCCTCCCACACTATCCATAGAAGAGAGTTTGACAGTAGGGAAGGCTGGCATTTAAACGAGGCCAGTCGATTGTTTAAAGGGCTTCAGGATTATTGAGAAATAAACATTATTGGGATGGGCAAAGCTGCGCCATTTTTATTGAGCAAAGGAACTTTGGAAGTATTTTGTCCTGGGTGAGGTTTGGGAAAGTTGTTGGTGGGGTATGGTTAGGTAATTGGTCTATCCCCAGGCTGAAGGTAATTGATTGACTTTGGAAATCTTGCTCAACATTATTTCAAGTGTTCTTGATCTGGAAGTTTCTGCACTTTACAAGGAATTCTGTCCTCAGCTTGACTGGCTGTTATTGATGCCTTCAGGGATTTCGTTTATAATACAGAATTCCACCATGTCCAGACTGCAAGCTGGAGATGACATCTGAGCCGAACATTGTTCACACTGCTCTGTGCTTCCCTGTTTAAAATAAAGTAAAATACACTGAAGTATATCAGGAGTATTAAACACTTCTGTTTGGTGTTCAAATCTGAGTTCCTTCTTACATTCACTTATAATTTTAAAGAATAGCAAAGTATCCCTCTCCCATATAGCTTCAATAGCAGTTATGATGTATATCATACTAATAGTTTATTAAAATGCCACAAATGAAATTATTCCTGTAATTTGCAAAACACTTTATATATTAATAAGCTAGGCTTTTGAGTTTTCTCAATCCTATGGAGGAAGGAGCCTCACTGTTTGTTTGTTTGTTTGTTTGTTTGTTTTTGGTCTTTTTGAGACAGGGTCTCCTTGTAGTCCCAGCTGGCCTGAAACTCACTATGTAGACTGGGCTGGCCTCCAACTCACAGAGATCCACCTGTCTCTGCCTCCTGGGTGCTGGGATTAAAGGTGTGCTTCACTACACCCAGCTGTTTTTTTTTTTCTAAACTGAACTGCATTGGATGACCTTTAGGTATGTAATGCCTCTAACTTAAATAGGTTGTTGCCAACCTACCAGCAAATGCAGAGCGGGATCTGTTGAAAAATTTTCTTGCTAATGAGGAGAGAGAGAGAGAGAGAGAGAGAGAGAGAGAGAGAGAGATTGATTCTGTCTTTTCCTTCTTTTAGGGAGACAGATATTCTGCCTCAGTCGTAGCTCCATGCCTCCCTACCATGCTGAAATATGTATATATACTATACTAATACTTTAAAAAATTTATCTAAAAGAACATAACTTTAAAAGTTGACCTAATATTGGGCTGGAGAGATGGCTCAGCAGTTAAGAGCACTGGCTGCTCTTGCAAAGGATCCTGGTTCAATTCCTATCACCCACATGGTAGCTAACAAGTCTGTAACTCCAGTTCCAAGGGATCCAACGCCTTCTTCTGACCTCCATGGGCATTGCACAACCCAGGTGCACTTACGTACATGCAGGCAACACTCATACATGTAAAAGAAAAATCATAAAATATTTTTTAAAAAGTGATCTAATATTAATAAGCTTATTTAAATACTTAAGCAACCAGTAAGAGAAAGTTCTTTATAGAACTGAACTAAGCAGGAGGGTCAAGGGAAAGTGACATAAGTTAAGTGTTTTACTTTTCTTTGTTAGTCAGAGGCCCTAGATTGGCATTGTAGACAATCCTCATTCTCTGAGGACTACTGTTAAGTTTGTATAGCACTGAATTTATATGGCCATTTCACTTGTTTGCTCTGCTTTAAGCAGGTCTTAAGAATATTGGGTTAATATCACACAAGCTATAATTTTCATAATGATAATTATGTGTAATACCAAAGAATTGACTCTTAAAAATTTTTGAAGTTCTTGGAATAATTAAAAACATCAAAAAGTAGCTGGGCGTGGTGGTGCACGCCTTTAATCCTAGCACTCGGAGGCAGAGGCAGGCAGATCTTTGGGAGTTCAAGGCCAGCCTGGTCTACATAGTGAGTTCCAGGACAGCTGGGGTCACAGGGAGATCCCTGTCTCGAAAAAGACAAAATCAAAACAAAACAAAACAAAAAAGCCATCATAAAGTTAATCATTTAGCCATTTTAGACATATAGAACAGAATAGTTTTATAACATGTCAATATTTGAATACAGTTGAAAGACTTGGCTGCAGTCAAATAATGTAATTCAGCAGGAAAAGATAAATTAGGAAGTGGAAATTATAGCTTTCTTATATATTAGTTTGGGGTGTACCAATTAACCAGGTTTAGAAAATTTCAGAAATTATAAAGCAATTTTTTGAGGAATTAATAAAAGTTAACTTTTTACTGCAGTGTTGACTTTGTGTAGAACATATGCCCCATGCTGGTAAGGTTGCTCAGAAGGAAGGAATGTTGTGCTGTGAAGTTGATGTCAGGGAGGGAAAAGGAGCTGGAGGCCTTGCCCTAGGCTCCTGAATTGTTTCCTCTCTAATCAAAATTCCAGAGTGACCTTGAGGTACCCCTATTGTTTTTCTGTAGTTTTTAAATTTAAATGAAAATATAAAATCTGGTGTCTGGGAGGTTACCTGGTACTTTAAGATAGGAAGCTTCTGTCCTCTGACTTTACTGCTAAGTCCTTGCTTTCCTGGTGACTTTATTTCTAGGGTAATGCTCTGCAGGTGGGTAATGAGAAAAGGAATGTATGGAGGCTGGCTTTTGAGGGAGGAATTGCAGTATTGGAGAGCTGTGCCAAAGGAAAGGAGCTGTTCTGAGCGACCTGGGAGAGATCAGATATCACCTGCTTGTGTTACTTATTAGTTGCTGATGTGGTGGCTTTTTAAGGACTCCATAGCAAGTACCAAAATGAAGCAAAGAATAATGTGCCAGATCAACTTATATCTATGTTTCCAATACTTCATATTTTGTCTGGCTCTGAATGATCAGATAAGGTTGTTATCTGGTAGCGGCCCCTCCCCTCTCCCTTCTTTCCTCCCTTCTTTCTTCCCTCCTTCATTCTCTTTATCCCTCCCTCTCTCCCTCCTTATTTCCCATGATGTTGTAATTACTACTGTGAAACAAGTAAATTTCCCTGGTCATGTGATATCTAGCATAGAAACTAGGCAAAAGACTGGTTAGTGATGAGCCCTTATGGGGACTGCAGTCATTGTTTTAAAGATATGTGCTGCTGGGGGTAGACAAGGGGGTTAGAGGAGAGGCATTTTAAAAGTTCCGGACAATGGAGAAAAGTGTGGGTTGGGGGAAACTATTGTGAGTTACTAAATTTGCAAAGCTGAATAGTAATTTATGATGTCCAACACTTGAAAGTTTATGAAGCTCTCCATTATTTAATTGTATCTTCATAACATCTCCAGAAGTAGGAATTCGAACATGAATTTTTTAGCTTTAAATGTGTGTGTGCCCACATACATAATATTAAGCATTCACTTAAAAGGTCAGTTTTAGTTTCTAGTTTTAATGTGGTTTGGAAAATATTCAGCATATGTCTTTGTTCTAGATCTGAGCCTTTTGGCTGGGAAGATGAAAAAAAAAACCTTTTCTTCTTTTTTTTTTTTTTTCCCTTTGAGACAGGGTCTCCCTGTAGCTCCAGCTGGCCTGGAACTCACTATGTGGACCAGGCTAGCCTTAAACTTGTAGAGGTCCACCTGCCTCTGCCTCCCAAGTGCTTGGATTAAAGGTATACACCACCATGCCTGGTTTAAAAAAAACCTTTTCAAAACCTCCAGTACTATGCTGGTGATGGTGATCCTGGTTGGGAAAGGTATGTAATGGAAAGAAGTGGAGAGGCTGATGACAGCTTTGTACCTTTTTGTCCAGTTCACTTTTTTTTAAATTTTATTTATTTTTGTATGTGTATGAATGTACTGTCTGCATGTAGGTCTGTGCACCCGTGTCGTGCAATGCCTCGGAGGTCAGAAGAGGGTGTCGGATTCCCCGGGAACTGGAGTTCTCCTGGAATTGGAGTTACAGACGGTTCTCAGCTGCCATGTGGGTGCTGGGGATTGAACCCAGGTCCTCTGCAAGAGCAGTCGGTGCTCTAAACCGCTAGGCCATCTCTCCAGCCCAGAATTAAAGTTTTAAGGAAGAGTTATTTTTAAAACTTTGGCTTCAAAAAATAAATAAATAAATAAAACTTTGGCTTCTTAAGTCCCCTAACAAGGTCTGAACTATGATAAATCCCATTTCAAAGATGAGTAAGTTCTTCAGTCTAGAACCTTGTAAAGAAATGTAATGTAGGTGAGTGTAGTAAAGCAGGCCAATCAAGACTGTCTTCCCTGCAGGTTGCAGTTTGAATGGTCCAGGTTTAGCTTTGATCTGTGGATACAACTCATCTGTCTCTTGCCTATTTTCACACTTGTATTGAACATCATTCTCCACTACAAGAACTGGGACACAGTGACAGAATGTTGTGGAAGATTCCTTACAGTCAGGAAGGCATTATCCTGTCAGTTAACAGTTTAAGAAACACCACTTGATGCCGGGCGTGGTGGCGCACGCCTTTAATCCTAGCACTTGGGAGGCAGAGGCAGGCGGATCTTTGTGAGTTCAAAGCCAGCCTGGTCTACAGAGTGAGTTCCAGGACAGCTGGGACTACAGGGAGACCCTGTCTCGAAAAGACCAAAACAACAACAAAAAAAGAAACACCACTTGAGCTGGGCATGGTGGCGCATACTTTTAATCCTAGTACTTGGGAGGCAGAGGCAGGAGGATCTCTGTGAGTTCAAGGCTAGCCTGGTCTACATAGTAAATTCCAGGACAGCCAGAGCTACAGGGACACCTTGTGTCAAAAAGACCAGAAAGAAAAAAGAAACACCATTTTACATTAAATGTTTCTTCCCATGTAAAACATGTTCTGGTTAATTTAAAATCCCATAATTTTTGTGTTTAGTAACTGACAAAGCTCCCCCAAGTTCTTTTTAGGTCATGTTGGAGGGATATAAATAAAAAGTTAAGAGAAGAAAGTAGATTAAAGATTTTGAGGAAGTTTCAATAGCAAAGAGTTGAAACTGCCTGTTTAAAACTAAATGGAAAGTACATGTCTTGGAAATGCTGTTATAGGACATGTCCTTGCATCCTGCCCACTCACATCATTAACAGGAAGTACCAGTGTGTGGTAGTGGCTGTGGAGGTGTGGAGTTGCATGATTAGGGTGGGAGCCATATTCAGCCTGCCAAGTGCTCTTGGGCAGATTACCGTGTTTTCCTTTAAGTCCCACTTTCCTCATCTATGAAATCAGGAAGATAATAACTAGCATGTACTTGTAGGTTATTGTAAAATACATGGTCTACATAAAAGACCTGGCTCCCAGTAGATGCTTGATGCACAGTCTTTCCTTTATGAATTGTGAAATACTTATATTTTCATTTTTAGAAATTAACATTGGTTCATATAAATTGCATTTTCAGTCTTTGGGATTTCCTTTTTAGGAAGGGAAATACATATGATGAAGCTTACGTTTTTGTTCTGAGCCCACACAATGATTAAAGTAGGATTAAAACCTAGCAGCAAATTTGGAGTTAAAAAAGTGGTTTTTCTGCCCCTTTACTGCTTTGAGAGAGTTCTTTGTCTCAATGACTTGAAAATGTTCCTTAGGTCATCCCTGCCTCTGTGGATGCCTGTAACCAGACTGTGTATTAGGTGTAGCATGGCTGACTTTCCAGGGAAATACTCAAAATAACACACATGATCATTGCCTACAGTCTAATTTAACAGGTGGGATTCAGCCATGATTGAATTTTGTAAGATTTCTTTCAAAACAAGCCATAAATATAACCCTCAGAAGAGTGATCATTTAATGATGTTATAAACAAGACAGGTGAAGATTAAATCTTCCTTGGTTACTATTTGGGGTATGGAAAAGCTGGTGTGTAGAAAGTTAGACTTGGGCTTGAAGGGGTGCTAACTCATAGCCACCAGTGACCCTTTCCTCTCATCCTCCTCAGAACCAGAGCTGTACTTCCCAACCTGTCTCCACTGCACTTTGATACACAGCGTTTTCTGATTCATCTGATGTGCCTGCTTCCATGTTTGAGCCCCAGGAACATTTGAGATGTGGCAAAATTCTGGTATTTACATTCTGCCCACTGTTGTGTATATCTGGCAGGTTCTGGTAAGGAGACAGATTGAACTAGGTTAGGTACCTAAGGAAACTTTTAAAAGTACTCATTTGATCAACTTGATTGAACAAACAACCTGTCACCCCCCACTGGATGGTGGGGCTGTGGGGGTTTGGGCACAACAGCCTGCAGATTGGTTTTGCACGAAGGATGCTTGTACTCATGGATTATCACTTATAGCTAAAAAAATGAAAAAAAAAACTGAGAGAAAGATGCAGGACAGTTATGGCAGAATGCATGATCTGGGATGGGGTGGGGGTGGGTGGGAAGGGAAAGGGAAATATGCCTGATCTGAATTGGAAAATGATGTATGAAATGCACAAAGCATCAATAAAAATTAAATTAAAAAAAAAGTACTTAGAGGGTTGGAGAGATGGCCTAGCGGTTGAGAGTGCTGACTGCTCTTGCAGAGGACCCGGGTTCGATCCCCGGCACCCACATGGCGGCTGAAAACCGTCTTTAACTCCAGTTCCAGGGGAGTCTGACGCCCTCTTCTGACCTCCACTGCATTGCACGACAGGGGTGCACAAACCTGCATGCAGACAGTACACTCATACACCTACAAAAATAAATAAAATTAAAAAATAAAAGTACTTAGAAAGATGTGGGTAGGCTTGGGAAATTGGTAAGAAGCAGTGTAGTTCCTATCCCAGCTGTACTGTTGCAGGAGCAAAAGAAAGGAAGGGGCAGAACAATAAGGGGTGTCTGTGGAGCAGGGTCGCTTGGCAGGAGGGAAAGAGTTGAGGCCCCAGTTGAGAACTGCCATTTCTGAAAATACAAGAACAGCTCTGGTCAGGCGCCTTTGTGCCATTCTCCTCACACGTTGGAAAGAGATGTTGACTCTTACCGTTTTTCATCTTTCTACTTCCTGCTCACTCTTAGAACTGTTGTAATCAGCCCTGTCTCTGATACTGATAGACAAATCCATTGACAAACCTGGAAAATGAGGTACTCACCAAACACTTCTTGTTCAAACTTTTCACAACTATGTTGTGTGCCACTGTGCTTTCTAGTGTGATTCCTATCAAAATCATTTGGGACTATTGTAAAAATATGTATTCCCAGTTCTCCCCAGATCTCTGAAACGGGGGCCGGGGAATCTGGAATCTGTATTTTGACAAGCCTCCCCCCCCCCAAGAGACTAGAGACCTAGGTCAAATATTTTAGATCTTTTCCCTATCACTGAAAGGTTATAAAACAATGATGTGGGTCTTGGGGTAAAGTATTTACTTAGTATGCAGAAGGCACTGAAATAGTGGTCATGTACTTTCTAAGTATTTACATTTAATAAAATAACATGTAATTCTTCATATACAATACAGTTTAATGGTGTGGTTGACAATATAATCACAAAGACTATGGAAAGGTAAGATTCGTAGTGTGCTCAGGCAATATAGCACTGAAATGGGACAGTTTTTGGTTGAATTGTGCCTATCTCTGTTCAATCCTGTCACATTATATCAGGATTACATGTCGAACTTCATGTGTAGGAAGTGTAGGTCTGAGAGGCTTCTAGAATGGGAGGCTTGATTCTGCTCTATCCATTCTCAATGCCTGCTTTGAGAAGCACTGGCCTAAGGGTAGGCCCGGAACCTGTGAAGGCTGGCTCCTGTACTCCTTGTCCCTCAGCACCCCCACACACTCCAGCTGGACCAGGAACACCGTCTAGAGCTGTGTGTGGAAGTGGTGACATGAATTCAGTGCTCGCCTGCTGTTGTGTGATATACTTGCATTTTCAATTATGTAAACTTTCTTCAACGTGTTTTCCTGTCTTTTAACTCTTTGCTTCAGTGAAGTCATTTTCTCTGCCCTAACTCGCCTCTGTTCTTTGAGGTCTGGCGAATCTTTTCAGCCTTCATCCATGGCCTGTGCCTTCCTGGGGACACCTTTTCAGTTGTGTCTCCTGCTTCCCAGACTCTGGCTGCCCAATTTAGGCCTCTTATATGTCTACTATGTCTGTGCAGGTGCCACATGTATTATGTGTGACACTTCTCCAGCTGTGAGCTGTTCAGGTGGGCTGGAGACTTGGAGCCCCTTCAAGATGCTGTCTCTCACATCCCATGCAGCCCCCTGTAACAAGGCTGGTGCTGAGGAGAAGTGCTGAGAGAGGACAGCTGCAGCCCTGCCTGCCCCTCTCCTCAGCTCTGCGGCTCTCACTCACCCTGCTCCATTTCCACCTGGATCTCCCAGGTTCTGGTCTGCCTTGCTTAGGAACAAGTGAATGGGAATCCTTGTGGGCTCCTGACCTCTGGCTCCCATGGGGTCAAAGGTGAGTTTCCTTCTGACTCTAGGAAACAGAATACAGGGGTCCTTCTGACTTTCTTGGGGGTCTTTGCTAACCTTGTTCAGGGCCTCTGAGTAGTGGCCTCCTTCCTCTTCCCCTTGAGTCTGCTCTGGTGGCACCCTTAGCATTTAACTTAAGTTTTTGGTTTATTCCATCTGACACTAAATTCCTAAAGAACAAGGCCCTTTGTCTGCCTTCTGCTGAGACCCCTCTGGTGTGAACTCTGGGGCAAGTGGCACTAATGTGGCAAAAGTCATAAACTGGTTGACAACTGATGTGTACTTGGTAGCCTGCTTATCTTTGTAAGCTTCATTTTCATTATCTATAAAACGTGATACACAGTAAATTTCACCTTGCAAGAATGGGTCAGCATTTCAGAGATAAGCAAGTAGAGGCTAGGGTATGGTGCTGAGTAGACTAACTCAGGTTTTTTGCCAAGAGGCCCGGGAGGCCACATCCTGTGTGTGAGTGCAGTCCAGCCTTTGGATTCTTCAGCGTCTGATAAAGCCTTTTCAGCCATCCTGTAGACAAGTGTATGCCATGATTGTCAAACTTAGAACTCTGGAGGCCAGAGAGGGGATGAGTTCTCTGGATCCCTCCAGGGCACTAGAGAGGCTGGGGCCTCTCTGGCCATGTTCCTGACATTTCCAACCAATATGGCACTTTCCCTGTCTTCTCCTGGGGGAGGGGATGGGGTAGCCCTTCTTTCCTGGCCAGGATCTGCCCTCTGCCCCTTGGAGTTGATGTGTTGCCTGGAGAGTGAAAAAACCCCACTGGTCAGGCTTTCTGAGGAATACTCCAACAGATCTCTGTTAGGGAGAAGCCAGTGGTCAGGCTTTCTGAGGAACACCCCAACAGATCTCTGTTAGGGAGAAGCCAGTGGTCTGGGCTTTCTGAGGAACACCCCAACAGATCTCTATTAGGGAGAAGCCAGTGGTCTGGGCTTTTTGGCTCTTAATTCTAATGGGTTGCCAGGAAGCACTGAAGAATTTTGGGGAAGGTGACTGATTATTCAAAATGAAAGGACAGCTCCTGTAGACATTCAGTATTCGGTTAGGGGGCTATGCTGGTTGGGACGAAAAGTTTAATGAACATGATAAGCTGAAGTCAGACAAAAGAAGCCTTCAGATTGCACAGTTGTCTTTTCCTGTACGGAACAAAGAACTGCCACTTTCAGTGTCTCGCCCCTGGTGTGAAGCAAGGCCCTCTGAAAGGACTCCTTTGGAGTAGCCTCCAGGTTCCCCGCATTGCCACATGGTCTCACCCTCCCTTCTAATCCAGGACAAGCCCAATGTCTGGCGAACAGCAAGTGAAGCAGCATGAGTACTCTAGGCCAGTTCCAAGGAGCAAGTCAGCTGGCGTTCTTGTTGGGGGAGAAAAGCTCTGTCGAGTCAGGGTACTGCCAGCTCCCCACCAGACTTACCATACATTCTGATCAACTAACCCTGCCCCCTCGAAGCATTGGACAAAGAGGCAATCCATCATCCTGCAGAAACTTTTTCCGTTTGTGGAGGTTTTCTGTGCCAGGCTAGCTATTTTCTTGAAGGTTAGAGATATAGATAGTATATAGGTTTAGTTAAACTGTTCAGTTACATGTGTTAAATGATCTTTATGCAAACATATTCTCTTCCGGTTTTCTTTTTGAAACTAAATTACTAGAATAACTTCAGTGCTTACACAGACACCTGAATACATCTAAGTAGTACCTTGTTGAAAACAAGTGATGAGAGACTCCTTTTTCCAAAATCATTGGTCCAAAACCCCTGGTCTGCTGGGTGCTCAGCAGTCATGAAATAGATTACATCTAACTTAATATGAAATTTCACGATAAAGCCGGGCGTGGTGGCGCACCCAGCACTTGGGAGGCAGAGGCAGATGGATCTTTGTGAGTTCAAGGCCAGCCTGGTCTACAGAGTGAGTTCCAGGACAGCTGGGGCTACAGGGAGACCCTGTCTCAAAAAGACAAAAAAAAAAAAAGAAATTTCACGATAAATGTAAAGACCTGCAGTGAAGTTCTAGAAATTAACTATTGATAGAAAGTTACCCAAGCCTAAGCAATACAACAAACTCTGGGGGTCATGTTGGTGGTAAGGTGTTGTAACTGACTAGGGCAAGGGGCTAGATGATATCCATTCCCAGTTCAAGTGTCCAGAGGAGAAGAGGTAGGGGGTGTGAATGTCAGTGCATCTGTTTTCTGAGGTGTGTGCAGTGGAACCATCTGGAAAGCCCTGGGCACAGCTAATGGGAAGCCCCTCCCTGTTTTTGCTGATGATTGCTGCAAAGGAATGTTGGTTTAGTGCCAAAGCTGACTTTTCAAAGGGAAGCTGAAAATCTGGATTTTTTTTTTTTTT
>VZQC01014421.1:34625-113600 GCA_009823505.1 Rhizomys pruinosus
GATGTATGAAATACACAAAGCATCAATAAAAAAAATTAATTAATAAAAAATTTTATTTATTTATTTATTTATTTATGTATGAATGAACTGTCTGCATGTAAGTTTGTGCGCCCATGTCATGCAATGCCTCGGAGGTGGTCAGAAGAGGGTATCGGATTCCCCTGGAACTGGAGTTCTCCTGGACTTGGAGTTACAGATGGCTCTCAGCTGCCATGTGGGTGCTGGGGATCGAACCCGGGTCCTCTGCAAGAGCAGTCGGTGTTCCCAACCACTAGGCCATCTCTTCAGCCCCCTTACTTAGTAATTTTAACCTTGAATTGACCCCAAAAAGTTTCCAGTGAGCAGGGAGTGGTGGCACACGCCTTTAATCCCAGCAGTGAGTTCAAGGCCAGCCTGGTCTACAGAGTGAGTTCCAGGACACCTGGAGCTTACAGGGAGACCCTGTCTCAAAAAGACCAAAAAAATAAAAGTTTCCAGTGAAACTTACTTGACTGAAGTGCTCACATCTTTGACTTAGTCTTCAGAGTAAATATCTTATTAAAGTGGAGGGCTGGAATTTGATATGATTATTCTTTTCACCGGTATAGTATTATAAGTATTAATTGACCTATATTGTCAAGACCATCTTACGGGATACGGCATTAGAATAATTTCTAGCTAGTAAGGAATCAAGTAATGTTTGGAAAAGTCTTGGTTGTTTTATAAACCCTTGTCAGTATTTTCAGTTTTTCTTGAATGTATATTGATTTTGGGCCAGAATGTTTTTATCATGTGGTAACTATTCAGGCTTTGGAGTTTAATCCACAGAATGCTTCACTGTGAGTTCTAGCGTGCCTTTTTAAATACTAAGTCTGACAGCTGTTCATGTTAGCTGCATCCTAAGAATAGAAGTGACAGAGATTTTTGGTGTATGAGTAGCACCAAGGGGATGAAGGTAGAGGATGATGGGGAGGGACCTTGGCTCACACTTGGTGTCTGTGGGGATGGTTAAGAGCTCCTTAGGGAATTATAGTCCTGGGTGCTGTAATTGTAGTCCCTGTACATTTCTATAATGCCAGGCTGGTTATGTCTTCTTTTGTTCTTGGAAAATATTCTAGAGCTGCATAAAAACTTGGCATCAACATCTTTAACTCCATTAGACACGAATGGAGATTGTGATATATTAATCAATTGGAGAGTGGGATGTTAAGTATTATTGAATTGTGTGTCTGTTGATATTTTTTATATAGATAGGAAGGATTCATTTCTTTCTTTCTAATTTTATTTATTTATTTATTTATTTATTTATTTATTTATTTATTTACTTTTGAGACAGAGTTTTCCTGTAGCACCAGCTGGCCTGGAACTCACTGCGTAGACCAGGCTGGTTTTGATCTCACAGAGATTCACTTACCTCTGCCTCCTGAGTGCTGGGATCAAAGGCATTTGCCACCAAGAAATGGGAAATGTAAATTAGTGGAGAAATATTAAGTTCCACAAAGGTATTTAACGTAAATTCAGAGTTTTACAATATATTACTGTTAAGTAACATATAAATTTTTTTAATGTGGTATTGAGTAGGAAATACTTGAATCCAGTTTTGAAAAGTCCTGCTTAGAATATCAGAGGTAAAAGGATGTTAGGGACTATTTTATTTTATTTATTTATTTATTTTGGTCTTTTCCGAGACAGGGTCTCCCTGTAGCCCCAGCTGTCCTGGAACTTGCTCTGTAGACCAGGCTGGCCTTGAACTCACAAAGATCCCCCTGCCTCTGCCTCCCGAGTGCTGGGATTAAAGGCGTGCGCCACCGCTAGGGACTATTTTAATAAAGATAAAGAAGCCGGGTGTGGTGCCAACACACCCGGCTTCTTTATCTTTATTAAAATAGTCCCAATCCTAGCACTTGGGAGGCAGAGGCAGGCAGATCTTTGTGAGTTCAAGGCCAGCCTTGTCTACAGAGCGAGTTCCAGGACAGCTGGGGCTATAGGGAGACCCTGTCTTGAAAAGACCCCCCCTCAAAAAAAATAAAAAATAAAGATAAAGTAGCCTGGGGCTGGAGACCTGGCTCAGCAGTTAAGAGTGCTGGCTGGTCTTGCAGAGGACCTGGGTTTGATTCCCAGTACTCACATGGTGGCTAACAGCCATCCATAACCCCAGTTCCAGGGAATCCAACACCCTTTTCTGACCTTCATGGGCATTGCACAGCATAGGTATACTTACACACATGCAGGGAATACACTCCTACATGTAAAATAAAAAATAATAAATAAAACATTATAAAAAGATAAAGTAGCCTAGAACGGTACCAGAAGGCAGGTTTTAGATTTTTTTTTTTCCTTTTCGTATTAGGAGTATGAACCTCTAGAAAGCAATGAACATATTAGAAGATTTTTCTAACTCCAGATTTAGGAAATCTGTGACCCTGAGTTAGTTTTTGTCCACTTGACACAAAGTAGAGTTACCTGGGAAGAGGGAACCTCACTTGAGGAATTACTTCCATCAGATTGGTCTGTGTCCTGGAACTCACTCTGTAGACCAGGCTGGCCTTGAACTCACAAAGATCCACCTGCCTCTGCCTCCCAAGTGCTAGGATTAAAGGTGTGCGCCATCATGCCCGGCTGGAACATGTTCTTTTAATGCTAAAATGGAGGAGGGCCCAGCTCACTGTGGGCAGTGTCATCCAGGCCAGCCTCATCTGGGGGGGGGGGGAACCAGAAAAAGAAAGGTAGTAGAGCAAGTCAGGGGGTGTAAGCTAGTAAGCAGCAACCCCTCCCCCATGGTCTCTGCCGCCATTCCTGTGTAGGCTTTCTTTGATGATGAACTGTAAAGTGTAGAATGAAATAAACCCCTCCCTCCCCAAGTTGCTTTTTTTTCTGAGTGCTTAATAACAGCAACAGAAGTCAAACTGGAACAGTGGTTGAGGTGTTTTAGCTTGTAAAATGGAGAAAAGCAGTATAGGTCTGTTTGTCCTGGCTAGATTGGTAACAAGGGTCAGCAAGCAGTTAGTTTACTCACCTGTATTTTATACTGTAAATAGTATGTAACAGGGTCAGGCATGGAAAGGAAAGGGAACTGTTTTGTGTATGGCTTTAAGTTAATATAAAGGACAGATAGACAATGACAAAACTGAAGACCCTTGGCACCGAAAATTAACTGGGCTGCTTATTACTGAGGGAAAAACTTTGACAAGTAGTACTACCTTCCTGGGCCTTATAGACTTGGAAGTTTTGTCTTTAGCGAATGTTGGTGATTATAGACCATTTTTGTTAAAAGGAAAGCTGGGTGGGTTTGGCATCACTTTTTGGGGGGTGTAATTTTAGATATTGAGAATTACCATTCAATAGTAAAGACAGCAAGGGATAAGGGGATATCCTTGTTTATTGAGTACTGCAGGTCAGTTGTATAAACCAGGAGTTTCAGTAAGTCCTGGAGAGATTTAGAAATGAGCAAGAACTTACTTTGGCACTTGAACCTCTAGTGGGATAAGAAAGACTGATGGATATTCATAGCATGTACATCAGAAGCCATATTTTAGAATTCATTTGGATAAGGCTGCAGCAACAGAGTCTCAACATTGGATGAGTGATCCTAAGGATGGTAGAAGGTGTGTGTGCATGCGTGTGTGTGTGTGTGTGTGTGCATGTGCATGTGTGTGCGTGTGTGTGTGCGTATGTGCATGTGTGTGCGTGTGTGTGCGTGTGTTTCTTTCAGAATAGTATTGGTGTAAGCAGTCCATTTGTATGGGTAGTTCTGCTCCACCTGATCATACAAAGACCCATGTTGGTTTGTATGAGAGTCTCTTGCAGCCCTTGTTAAAATAGATAGTAATTTCCATAATGGCCGTGTTAATTTACATTTACACCCCTAGTGTGTGAGGATTCCCTCTTCTCCTCTCCTTTCCCGCACTGCTGTCTCTGGCCTTTTGATAATAGTTATTCTTGCTGGAGTGAAGTGATGTCTCCCTGTGGTTTTATTTGCATTTCCCTGATGATGAGTGATGTTGCACATTTGTAGCAAAAAAAAAAAAAGGAAGAAAAAAGAAACTACAATATGATCCAATAATTGTACCACTGAGTATAAATCCAAAGCAAATGAAATCTGTATGTTGAAGAAACAACTGCCCTCCCATGATTATTACAGCATTAGTCACAGTAGCCAAGAAATGGAAACAACCAGATGTCCATCAACTGATAACTGTAGAAAGAAAGTGTGGTACATATACACAAAGGAATACTATTTAGCCATAAAAAGAATGAAATCATGTAATTTACAACAACAGGGAGGTTGTTGTGTTCAGTGAAATAAGCTGAGAATAGAAAGAAAAATACTGCATGAACACACTAATACATGAAATCTGAAAAAGTTGGTCTCAGAGAAGTTAAGATATTGGTTAGCAGAGGCTAGGGTAGGGTGGGGCAGAGTGGAGAGGGGTATGTCAGTGAGTGCTAAGTCATAGATAGGAGGATGAGGCTGTGATATCCTGATGCACAGTAGGATGACTACAGATAATGATAAACTATTTTAAAAAGCTAGGAGGATGAGGCTGTGATATCCTGACGCACAGTAGGATGACTACAGATAATGATATAACTGTTTTAAAAAGCTAGAAGAAAGAAGTTTGAATGTTGGCACAAAGATATATTTGAGATGATAGCTATGTTTAACTGTATCTAAACCTTATACAGTGTGTGTATTGAAATATCGCATGGTTCTCTCTCTCTCTCTATGTATATATATATATAGTTTTAAACTTTTCATTTATCAGTAAAAAAAAAAAAAACAAACTTTAAAGTAAGTAGATAGGCAGGCTCTGCCATCCCGGTTTCTGATGTAGTAAGTCTGGGGTGGGAATCGTTAATTTTCATGTCTCGAGTTCTCAGGTGATTCTGGAGAACTGAGAGCATTCCCAGGCATTTGGCAGATGAGAAGAATGGGGTCCCTCTGTCTTAGGTCATTGCACAAGCACATCACATTCTGCTCACACTGCTTCTGCAAGACCTTTGCTACATGGCAATGGCCTGGGGTGAGTAGCAGCGTGTTTGGGAGCCATATGTAGCCACATCTCTGTTACAGTGGAGTAACAGGGCAGGCTTACCACACCCTGGATTCATCTAATGAAAATAACCAGCTCAGTTATATTGCTTAGACTGAAGGAAACATTTTCTTGGTTTCCTAGAGAAAAAGTAAAACTTGGAGGCAGGAACAGCAAAGTAACACAGGCACACGCCTTCAGTAAATATTGGTCAGTGGTGTGGCCAGGCTCTGTGCTAGGCTTTGAGTTTCATGGAACAGGGGAAGAATAGGCAGGGTCTGATGACAGCTAATTAAGAATCAAGCACATGGCACCTGAAATTCAGGAGTCAGCCGGTGCTCCCCACTTAGCATCACTTACAAGCTGTGGCAAGCACTTGGGCCTCACTTTCTCTGAATGCACTGAACCTGATGCATAGGGAACACTCTGTGAATGTCAGCTGTGCTGTTAGTCTGTCAATATGCCTTTATGCAAACTGGCTTATGTGAAATCAAGTTTCCTCTGGGAAACCTTTGGTGAGTGTTTGGCTGGACTGTCTCTGTGGATGTTGAGCTTGTGCTATCAGCTGCATGTTCCATTTCTAAAGTGTCATTGGATAGCACCTCTCCTTTAGGTGCTTGCTAAACTTTCTGGATTAATCCAGAAGATTGCTGAGTAAGCCTTATTGGTCACCTAGAGAACTGGAGACCTCTCAATTCTCTCTTCATATAGTTGGCTTATGAACAATTTAATTTTAATATTTTTAGTTATTTTTTAATTTGTTATGTGGATGAGTATATTGCCTGAGTGTATGTAAGTGCACCCATGTAATGTAGTGCCTGAGGAGGTCAGAGAGGGAGTTGTTAGCCGTGGGTGTGGTGGCACACGCCTTTAATCCCAGCATGGGAGGCAGAGGCAGGCGGATCTTTGTGAGTTCAAGGCCAGCTTGCTCTACTTAGTGAGTTTCAAGGTAGCTGGAGCTACCAAGAGACCCTGTCTCAAAAAAGACCAAAGAAAACAACAACAACAAAAAAACAAGCCAAATGGTTGTTAGCCACCATGTGGATGTTGGGAATTGAATCTGGGTCCTCTCCAAAAGCAGCTAGTGCTTTTAACCACTAAGACATCTCTCCAGCACCAATAACTACATTTTAATGAATGAGACGTCATGCCCAGAGTTTTCTCATGGAATTCACTTCCCAGGAGCAAACATTTCTAGCCTTTGTGGGTGTTGTCATCCCACCTGAAAGTCTCATATTGGAACAGTGTATTCTCACTTGTAAATTATTATTATTATTATTTATATATATTTTTTTGCCTCTGTTGTTTACTAAACTAGAATAAAAAGACTAAATTGCTGGTTCAGCAACAAGTACCTTCTCTTAACTAATTCTGAGGAGACAGTGCCAGGAACCCTGGGGGATGCTGCAAACACATCTATGGATTTGTTTGGTTCATGTGTGAACTGGCTTATGTGTGCTCAGCTGTGGGAGAAGAGAGGGACTGAGGATCACATATGGAACAAGAGAAAAGCATCATCTAAGATTGTATTTAAGGAGAGGTTTGGGAGATCCCACTGGGGTCAAGTGTCTCATAGCTGAGTGTTAAAATTGACATGTACTTAAATCTCAGTATCAACCAGGCAGATATCAAAGGTTTCTTTGTCTTCAATTCCTGAAAATTATCAACAGAGGCTTCTAATAATTTCTGCTAATATTTGTTGTCTTTCATGGATTCCAGACAATGGTAATTATTTGTAAATCATTCTCAGACTGTTGTCTTCAGATTCAATTAGAACAATGCACGTTAATGCCCCAGTGTTCTTTAACACTTTTCTTTTTATTCTTCATAGTCCTTATAGGCAGATCTTTGTGAGTTCAAGGCCAGCCTGGTCTACATAGCAAGCTCCAGGCCAGCTGGGACTAGAGGGAGACCCTGTCTCAAAAAGACAAAAAAAAAAATTGTGCATGAGTTAAGATTTTTTTTTTTCCCCTCTTTGTGAAATTGAGATGACAGAGCTAACTGTTCTGCTTTTAGTAATTCACAAATAAAGCTTTCTAATAAAGGGCCATTTTCATGACAATTGAAATTAAAAGTCAAATATAGGAACAGGAGCTAAAGAAATGGCTCAGTGGCTAAGTGCACTGGATGCTCTTGAAGAGGACCTAGGTTGGATTCCTAGCACCCACGTGGCAGCTAACAACCATCTGTAACGCCAGTTCTAGGGGAATCCAGTGCCTTTTTCTGACCTTGTTGGGCATTACACAACACAGGTGCACTTATACATATGCAGGCAATATACTCATATACATAAAATAAAAATAATAAATAAAATATTAAAAAAGAGTATTAGTGGGAGGCAGAGGCAGGGTGGGTCTCTGGGAGTTCAAGGCCAGCCTGGTCTACAGAGCAAGTTTCAGGCCAGCTGGGGCTATAGGGAGACCCTGTCTCAAAAAGACCAAAAAAAGAGTATTAGGAGCAAATCTAAGCTTACTGACATTAAAATAAATTTGCCTCAGGGGATAGAATATCCTTCCTAGAGTTGTTTATATGAACCCTTTCTCAATATTCAACACTGACTCATTTATTTCCCTATTAATAGTTTATCATCATTAGTTACTACAGTATTTTATTCTTGTAATATAAGTGTATTTGTATTTGTATTTTAACTGATAGAATTAGAATATACAAATAACATAAGATTTGCATGCTAAGCACATAAAATTATATGTATTTAAGGTTGGTGTAACAATAGGTATGAATGATATTCATTGTTCATGTTTCTTATTTTTCAGATCAGAAACAGTGGGAGTTTGGGCTATTTATTGATAACTGATCTTGGCAGAATTAGGAAGTCTTCAAGTGACCAGGAAGGCCTCTGGTAGTCAGAACCCAAGTCAAAGCAATATAGTAGATATTTGGGGAGAGTAGCAGAAGGAAAAACCAAGCTTCAGCTCATCTGTAACTTAAAAAGTGAGAAGAAATGATATGAATTTTATTCTCATAAATATTAATATATATACATTTCCATTTCATGTATATTTTTCCGTTACATACTCTAGTAGATAATTGAATTTATTTTGTATTTTTATTGATGTAGAAACTCATATCTCTTTGTTATCTAAAATACAAAAATATATAAGAAAATTTTAAAAATTACCCACTATCCTTCAATCCAGAGAGAATTCTGTTAACTTATTAAAATGCTGGCGTGGTGGCTCACGCCTTTAATCCTAGCACTTGGGAGGCAGAGGCAGGTGGATCTTTGTGAGTTCAAGGCCAGCCTGGTCTACAGAGTGAGTTCCAGGACAGCTGGGGCTACAGGGAGACCCTGTCTCGAAAAGACAAGGCCTAACAGAATTGTTCAAGGCAGTAGTTCAATACTTGGTCACCAATTACGTTATCATGTTTACCTGAGTTCCATCCCATGAAACCATACTCTCAAAATGCCAGATGGATACAGCGGCATTTGTAATCCCAATACTCTTCGAGTGTGTGTTTTGTCTTTTTTTTATTTTTTTTTTTTTTTTTTTTTTTTGTCTTTTCGAGACAGGGTCTCCTGTAGTCCCAAGCGTGTCCTGAACTCACTTTGTAGACCAGCTGGCCTCTTGAACTACACCAAAGATCTCCGCCTGCCTATGCCGTCCCAAGTGCTAGGATTAAAGGCATGAGCACCCGCCCGGCGGCGTGTTTGTGTCTTTTTGACGCAGGGTCCCAGCTGGCCTGGAACTCACAGAGTTCCAAGATAGATGGCCTTGAACATCACAGGAATCGCTTGCCTCTACTCCCAGGGCTGGGAGTAACAAGGATGAGCCACCACGCCCCGGCAATAGACAGATTTTTTTTTTGTCTTTTCGAAGACAGGGTCCTCCCCGTAGCCCCAGCTTGCCCTGGAACTCACTACTGTAGAACCAGGCTGGCCTTGAACTCACAAAGATCCCCTGCCTCTGCCTCCCACAGTGCTAGGATAAAGGCGTGAGCCACCACTCACAAGCACTTTTAATCCAAGTTAAACAGAATTCTCTCCTGGATATCGACAGGATACGTAGGCCGTAATTATTTAAAATTTCTTAATATATTTTGATATATTTCAGATAACAACAGAGATATAAGAGTTTACTACATCAATAAAAATACAAATAAATCAATTTATCTATCTAGAGTATGTAACGGAAAAATAAATATACATGAAATGAGAAATGTATATATATTTAATATTTAGCAGAATACAAATTCTATCCTTCTTCTACTTCACTTTTATAAGTTAACAGCAATGAGCTGAAGCTTGGTTTTTCCTTCTGCTACTCTCCCCAATATCTACTATATTGCTTTGACTTGGGTTCTGACTACCAGAGGCCTTCCTGGTCACTTGAAGACTTCCTAATTCTGCCAAGATCAGTCATCAATAAAATAGCACAAACTCCCACTGTTTCTGATCTGAAAAATAAGAAACATGAACAATGAATTATCATTCAAATACCTATTGTTACACCAACCTTAAATACATATAATTTTATGTGTTAGCATGCAAATCTTATGTTATTTGTATATTTTCTATCAGTTAAAAATACAAATACAAATACACTTATATTATAAGAATAAAATACTGTAGTAACTAATGATGATAAACTATTATTAGGGAAATAAATGAGTCAGTGTTGAATATTGAGAAAGGGTTTCATATAAACAACTCTAGGAAGGATATTCTATTCCCCTAGGGCAAATTTTATTTAATGTCATGTAAGCTTAGATTTGCTCCAATACTCTCTTTTTGGTCTTTTTGAGACAGGGTCTCCCTATCGCTCCCAGCTTATGCCTGAAACTCTTGCTCTGTAGACCAGGCTGGCCTTGAAACTCCCAGAGCCGCTACCCGCTTGCCTCCCAGCTAATACTCTCTTTTCTTAATATTTTTTATTATTTTTTATTTTATCGTATATGAGTACGTATTGCTGCCCGAATTTAATGGGTATAGGTTTTGGTTATCCATTGTTGTTTAGTTGTATATTGGCCTTCAGTTCGGGTATTTCCGGGCCTTTTTGGTTTCTTATTTCGTTCTTTTGAGGCGGGGGTTCACTGTTACCCACTATGTCGTTGGCTCTGGCTTGCTTCGTGTCAGTCAATGTTGCACATGCGTGGTGCTAGGAACTCCAGGACCCTAGGCCTGGGGGGATCCTCACCTTTCCAACGGAGGATACCGCCCACTCACCCAGTGGCTAGCCCTTCATGCATGCTTCTAGTGCCTGGGTTTTGGCTGTTTTGTTTTTATTTTTGTTATGAGTGTTGCTTTGCATGTATGTAGTACTCTTGCCTGTGCCTCCTGGATGTCAGAGAGGACATCCAATTCTCCTGGACCTGAGTTTATGGTGTGCTGGTTTAGGTCTATTTTGGGTTAGAATGAAACCCAGGTCCTCTGAGCATTGCTCAGTGCCTTAACTGGCTCGCAGTGATCTCCATCAGCCCATCAACATTTTTTTTTGTCTCCTTTATCTGCTTTTAAAAGATAACTACTGCAATTTTTTTACACTTTCATGATTTTCATATTTGCAGCTGTTTGGCTTGCAGAGCAAGCAATTCTAACTATACTGTACAAATTAACCTAGCAGCTGGATGATGTTATTATAGAGAATGGCAACATCTATGCGTAATTACATTAACCAGAGAACAAAATGAACGAGCATATTTTCACTGTACAAGCAGCTTTAAGAAGAAAAGGGGAGAGGAGTGATGTTGATGCCAGCCATCCCTGTATGAGAGGGGGGTAAGAAAATCTCCTACAATTGAGCTACTACAATCTGGTCTAATTGAACGCAGTACTGAAAGTCTCTGATTTTGTTGTAAATTCAATTCATAATAAAATTTCTTTCCTGGAAGTATATTTGCGTTTGTTAAGGGTTTTATGTGTGCACACCCGCTGGTCACACAAGAGATAATGGCCCTCCAATATTTTCACAACTAGTCTTCTATTGGAAGATGATTTTTTTTTTCTGGTTGCCGAACACAGTTCCATTTGGTAGATCGTCAATGTTATGGTTCAGAGTACCCTCCTAGTGCATATTTGATGAGATACATCAAGTTTCTGTTGGTTTGTTTTGGGGGAGGGGCAAGAAAAAAAAGGCAAGATTCTGCAATTGCACAAATTGCACTATTTGTGTTTCCAACAGTAAGAGCAGAAACAGTTAACACTTAAACAAAATTGTGCAGAGGGATTATTTTTTTTTTTTTATAACTCTAAAGGACCTGAATTCATTGTGGCCTGTGGTCCTCTTCTAGTTATTTTTGTTGGTAGACATTTTTAAGATATGGTCATGTCTCAATCTTTAATCTCTCCAAGTTGTTATAAATTACAGTAGATCCTGTTGTAAAATACTAGGGAATAATGTCCACCCTCATTTTAACGAGTAACCAAAGAGATGTATTTTCACATCAAGAAATGTATCAAAAAGTGGCTGTGGTAGAAATATCCAGCCAAAACAAATTAACAAGAATGCACACGATGAAGTTATGTCACCTGCTAGAGACTCTTCCACGTGACTTCAGCGATCTGCTGTCCTGTGAAGTAGCCTTGCCCATTTGCCGGTTCCCTCTCGAGAGCCCAGTTCTGTGCCATGGCCACCTCTTGGAGGTCCTCTTTTCCATCATGATCACGCGCTCATTCCGCACCCCATATTCCACTGTGACCCACCAGGCCGTCGTCATTGGCCTAATATCCAGTGCGATCAATCTAACCCTCCGCCATCTGGTTTTCTTTCTCGCTCTCCTCTCGCAGCTCTTTGTCTTTTTCCTCTCTTCTAACATTTAATGTAATTCTTTCTCTTCTCGCGAAACGATATTGGTTTCCAATTAAGAATTCTCCTGAAACTGGTTCAGTCATCAAACCACAAAACCAAATGGGCTTTCCCCCCTACAACCCGGTATTGAAATGCGAAGTTCCAACAACTCCAAACATTTAAAAGGAATTGTGGCGGGGCTTGAGAGGTGGCCGTACGCGGTTTATGAGCTCTGACTTGCTTTTTGCAGAGGACCAGGGTTCAATCCCACACCCACATGGCAGCAACCGTCTTGCTCCATCCAGGGAGATCCGACGCCCTCTTCTTGACCTCCACTGGCATTGCCGACACTGGTGCCCAAACTGCATGCAGACAGTACTTGCATATAAATAATTAGATAGATTATAAATAAATAAATAAATATTAATAAATTAAAAGCTAATAAATGAATTGGGTGGAAGCACCGGGCATGGGTGCACTCCTTTAACCCAGCACTTGGGAGGCAGAGGCAGGCGGATCTCTTTGAGTTCAAGGCACAGCCTGGTCTGGTTACCGATACTCTCAGGTATAGCTGGGACTTTAAAGGGAGACCCTGCTCAAAAAAAAAAAAATTGGTTGGAAATCTAAGTAGGTGAGTTAGAAAAGTGAGCACCCTCTACTATAGGCTTCGGATACTATCTGGTGACATCTAGGTTTTGGTAAGCAGAGCTTGGTGTCTGGTATAACAATATCCTAAATGATTTACCTAATGGTCACAAAAATGTTAATGTCCCGAGGAGTAAGTGGGCTATTAAAGAGCTAAGATGGCCTCCAGATTAGGCTCCATATCCTGCTGATGTCAATCAACTAGCCTTGCAGAAGGCTCAGTGGAAGGTACAGCTTTTCCAAGAACTTTGGTTCATACAGAATGGAAAATTAACTTGAATATACTCAGAGCCCATGAGTTCAAGGCTTATTTCTAGATATCGAAGGAAACACAAAAAACGTAAATAAATGTGTGGGGAAAAAAAGTAACAATAAAAGATTTAAGAACCAGAAGTCACCTTGGCTGCAGCATTTTTCCCACTCAGGCTCCATTACGGGTCTTGCCACGTCAGCATGCTGTTTTTTAAATCAGACCCACTTTTAAAATTTAAATTTATCCCAAGCCCAAACTTCATAGCAACCAACTGTAAATAAACAAAAATAAAACACCTGATCTTGTATGAACTAAGAAGTAGCCTATTAAATCACAGGGAAAAAAAGCTGCACTTAACTTTGCAGCTAAACCCTGCAGCCTACACAAGCTCTCTCATGCCTGCCCTCCTTTTCTGAAAGGTGAAATTAGCACCCGTGCCAAGCAGTTGGAGGCAGGGAAAAGGATTGTGAGAGTCAGCTTAGTCTCTCATTCCCCCCCATGTTTGCTTTGAACCTCCTGGCTTTGACTTCCACCAGGGATGGAACTTGTTCTCCAGTCATTTCTCCATCACTTCATCAAAGGCACAAGTTAAAATCCGTATGTGAAGGGCAAATGAGGAATTTTCCAGAATCAGGGACTCTGGCAATCAGGGCATGTTTGTATCTCTTTTACGGCAGATTCTGTTCTATGTAGTGCTGGAAGTCTCAGCATTAGCCAATGGTTAACCAAGTGTCACATGTAGTGATTAAAAGATGCTATATTGTGCAGAAGGAGAACCCTCCTTGTCCTTTTAAGGCCGTTTGAAATTTTTTTTAAAGCACTGTTATCTGAGTACAGTCCGTTGTGAAATAAAATGGTCTTGTTACTTTAATAAAACGTATAGACGAATGTTTAACTGATCCTAGTCCATTTTAGCAGCCTTAATGCTCTTTGCTGCCTGACAAGACTTCTGTAGCAAGTAAATGCATTAGTCATGGTGACCATTTTTCTTGCAAATTTGTGACATAGATTTAATTATAGGAATGACCAGCAACTTACAAATCTAATTTTGGTGGAGGACTGAGGCGAATATTTTCAGTTATTTTTATAATAATGAATGCGATGTGTTAGTTTCAGTGTTTAAAGCAATGATTTCATTACTATTTAAAGAATGCTCTGGTCTGTGTATTAGACTAGGCCCATTGCTTGCCTGCTTGGGGAGTTACACGTGTTTATATACCTTTAACCAAATCCATGTTTCTTTCAATTTTTAATTTTATTTTTTTTAAATGTCATCAGGAACTGGAGAAGTATTTGCCCTCAACCTCCTTGTGCAAAATAAATAAATATATATATAATAATAAATACTAATATGAATAAAATAAATAATAGTAGAAATTATCCTGGATTTTATTTGTGGGATTCTTAAGAAACATGACCCTGCATGTGGTAAGCCAGGATTAAAATTTCTCCTCTTTATTTGATCCACTACAGGGGAACTGTCTTAGCACTGGTAGGCCCTCCGGCAGAGATGTCCACACCCTAACTTCAGTAATTGGGATCATAGTTCCCATCCCCTTACCCCATGGCTGCTTCCTTCAGTAATTTTGCCATGAATTTAAAAATTTATTGATTCTATGTACTATCTCATTGGACTTAGTTTGTTAGTTGTTAGCAGAGCTTAAAACTGTCAGGTCAATTTGCTGAGAAGGTATTATTGCATTAGCAATTTTGACCCGCTTAGGGGTTCAGTTTTGGTTCATACACAGGCACTCACATCACATACTGCTGCCTCAGTGAAGGTAGGGGATATTTCTGTTCCCCTACAAAGTTCCTTCCTACAGGTTTATTCTCAGTCCCCTCCCCCGAAACTCAGCCCTAGCTGCCAGTGAATATTTTCCCTAATTCTTCTGCCTTTTCCAGGAAGTTCTGTGTGGTGTGACAGAGAGTATAGTCACTGGAGGCTGACTTCTTTCCCTTAAGCATTTCCTTTCTTCTTTTTTTTTTTTTTTTTTTGTTTTTTTTTGTCTTTTGGAGACGGGGTCGCCTATAGCCCCAGCTGATCTGGAATCATCTGTAGAACCAGGCTGGCTCTGAACTCAGTAGTCTTCCTGGCCTCTGCTCGCAAGTGTTAGGATTAAGGCATGTGCCACCACACCGTGGCTAGCTTCTTTCTATTTCTTCATACTATTGTATGCACCAGTAGCTCATTCTTTCTATTACTAGGTCATATTACATTGCTTATGAAGTTACACTTGATGAATTTTAGGTTGTGTGAAAGTTTAGATGTGAAAGACTTCCACAGGCCTGTGTGTTAAAGCCTTTTCCTTAGGGTGATTACTGTTAGGAAGTATCTTGGATCTTTTAGAGAAGGGGCATTGTGGGAGATCCCCAGGTCACTGGGGAGGTATAAGGATTGGCTGTGAGTCGTGGGGTGTACTCTCCTGCACCCTCCTTACCACTGCCACCCAGCATCCCAGCCAGCAGCCAGCCTAAACAATTGTGACTTTTTTTTTTTTTTTTTTGGTCTTGTTTGAGAACGGGTCCCGCTAGCTCTGGCTGTCCTGGAACTCACTCTGTAGACCAGGCTGGCCATCACTTCANTCAACTTTTTTTTTTTTTTTTTTTGGTCTTTTCGAGACAGGGTCTCCCTGGAACTCGCTCTGTAGACCAGGCTGGCCTTGAACTCACAAAGATCCGCCTGCCTCTGCCTCCCGAGTGCTAGGATTAAAGGCGTGCGCTACCACGCCCGGCACGCCTGTCAACTTTTTTTAAGAGAGTGTGTGTATATTTAAAATCAGGCATGGGGTTGGAGAGATGGCTCAGTGGTTAAGAGCACTGACTGCTCTTACAGAGTACCCAGGTTCAATTCCCAGCACCCACATAATGGCTAAGAACCATCTTTAAGCTGGGCGTGGTGGTGCACTCCTTTAATCCTAGCACTTGGGAAGCAGAGGCAGGAGGATCTCTGTGAGTTCAAGGCCAGCCTGGTCTACAGAGTGAGTTCCAGGCCAGGGGGGCTGTAGGGAGACCCTGTCTCCAAAAAGGCCCCCCCCCCAAAAATTAGGCACATATAAAATCTGAAGTTTGAGCTGGATGTGGTGGTGCATGACTTTAATCCCAGCACTCTGGAAGCAGAGGCAGGTGGCTCTCTCTGTGAGTTCAAAGCGAGCCCGGTCGACATAGGGAGTTCCAGGTCAGCTGGGGCTACAGGGCAACCCTGTCTCAGACAAAATAACAACAACAATAAAAACAAACCAGAAAACATAAAAATCTGAAGTTTTGTGAACTTTGTTTTTAATTTAGTATTTGAGGGTCATTACTTTTTTTGTATATATTTTAAAAATATATTATTTTAATTTTATGTATGTGAGTATATTGCCGGCATGTATGTAAATGCACCTATTGTGTGCCGTGCCTCTGGAGATCAGAAGAGGGCATTGGATTCCCCTGGAACTGGAATTATGGATGATGGTTAGGTGCCATGTGGGTATCATATAGCACTGGCTAGCCTGGAACTTGGTATATAGACCTCAGTATATATGAACTCAGTAAATCCATCAGCCTGTTTTCTGAGTGCTAGGATTAAAGATGAGTACCACCGCACCTGCCAAGAGTCATTGCTTTTAAAAACATAACTAGTATTTCATTGTTTAGATGTACTGAGTTTAATTATTCCTCATTTGTTTATAATTTTCTGCTCTCATGACCTGGCAGTAAATTTCTTAGGCCTTTAATGCCTGCTCACTTTCTCAAGAAAAGAGATTTTCTGAATATGAAATAACATGGAAAATTACTGTTTTTTTAAAAAGTTATCAGAACATTTAACTTTTCAGATATTACAGCTTACTATTTTCGATGGGTTTTTACTTCTCTTGTGTTTCATGTTTCTACTTTTTAGAAGGTGTCCTGCTTCTGGGCATGGTGGCGCATGCCTTTAATCCTGGCACTTGGGAGGTAGAGGCAAGCGGACCTTTCAAGGCCAGCCTGGTCTACAGAGTGAGTTCCAGGACAGCTGGGGCTACAGGGAGACCCTGTCTCGAAAATACAAAAAAAAAAATAAAATAAAAAAGAAGGTGTCTTTCTCTGTAGGGCTCTGGTGCTTGCTGGACAGCCATGTCCACAGTGCCCAGCTTGCTGCACAGGCCTGTCCACACTGCCCAGCTTGCCTGACTAGAGGTAATACATCCCCACTTCTGGGACTTCTTGATCTGGCTGGAAGGGTGGGAATTTGTGTATCAAGGGCTTCTACCAGTTCCTCTTTGGCCTTGGCTGAGAGTGATCTTCAAGGCACACTCTGTCTTCTATTCTTGTTTCCTTTCCAGAGCATTTTCCCTGCACTGAACCTTTAGTACAGGGCTAGATTTTGCTTGTCTCCTTATCTCTAGTTGCTTCTTCAGGCAGTTGACAGATATCTGAATTAGAATAGTTTTATAAAATTAAAAAATAAGATTGTATATATTTTTGTTTGTATGCGATTTGCTGGCCTGTATATATGTGCACTTGGTGTGTGTACAGTGCCCATGGATGCCAGAAGAGGATGGTGGAGCTGCCATGTCCATGGTGAGATCAAACAGGTTCTCTGCAATAACAGCAAGTGCTCTTAACCACTGAGACACCTCTCCAGCCCTGTTTTTAAAACATTATTTTTTTCTTTCAAAATATACTTTTTATTTAGCCTTTAAAAATTTAATATATGTAGAAACTATGTTTTTTAATTTTTATTTATTTTTTAAGGTTGTCTACTATATAAGAGCACAGTTGTTTTCAGATCACATTAACGTTGCTCAGTTTGCCATACAATTAGATAATTGGCGCTAGCATCCACAGATGAGTGATACTAAAATTTTTGTATAATTCTGCTTGCATTAAAGAAAAAAATAACAAATCAAGGGCCTGGAGAGATGACTTAACACTAGGTTAGCATTAACTGCTTTTGGAGAGGACCTGGGTTTGGTTCCCAACACCAATATGGTGGCTCAAAATGTCCATAACTCCAGTTCCAGGGGATCCAGTGGCCTCTTTTGATCTCTGTGGCCACTGCACTCATGAGGTACACTTACATACATGTAGGCAAAACATCCATGCACATACAATGAAAAGCAAATCAAGTGTTACTTAGAAGCAGTTCTAGAACTTCATCATTATGCTTGGTTATTCATGGTGCTTGTAAGTTCCCTTTCTGGGCTTCTCATTTTAGATTATTTAATGTTGAGAGAGTTGACCTTACCACAAAATGGAACTGTGGTATTTGTGGCTGGATGGTGTGGTTCAGGAATGGTGTGTTAAGCTCTTAGAGGACTGCTACCTGGAATCTCTTGGCCCTGTTGGTTCATCTGTTAGCCTTATCCTGAACCACTATAACTATTTGCCATGGTTAGCTACAGAGACACACACATCTAGCCTTTGTGTTCTTTGAGTAAGCCCTACTTTACATTTCTGAGGAATGGGAAAAACTCTTCTTTGAGTTCTGAACTGTGGATGAGGAAGAAACAAGAAATTGGTCTGTTACTTTAGGAACTGTGTGGTAAAGATTGGGCTAGGGGGTAGCTTTGTTGTAAAGTGCTTTGCAAGCACAGGGACTAAAGTTTGAGCCCCCAGAACCCTGATAAGAAAAGCTAGGCCTGGGGGCATATGCTTGCATTCCCAGCACAGTGGAGGTGGAAACACATCCATGGAGTTTATTTAGTGCAAATTCTATAATTTCCCCACTTGGCTACTTGTCTAAGCTCATTTCCCACATTGCTTTCTCTTCTCTCTGTTTTGTCAACATGGCCTTTTCCTGGTTCTTTGCTTATGCTTTATCTGTTCCCACCTCAGAGCCTTTGTTCTATTCAGACACTTGCATGACTTCTTCTTTACCTATAGCTCTCTCCTCAGGGCCTTCGGATGGAATGACTTCTTGAATCTCTGGTTTTTCTGTTCTTCTCCTTGGTCTTATTTATTTATTTTTTTTGTTTTTTCACAGATATGCTTGGTGTCTGGAACAGTGTCTGTTATAGTAGGTTGATAGTGGTTTATGAACCTGATGATGGTTTTTTTTTTTGGTCTTTTCAAGACAAGGTCTCCCTGTAGCCCCAGCTGTCCTGGAACTCACTCTGTAGACCAGGCTGGCCTTGAACTCACAAAGATCTGCCTGCCTCTGCCTCCCGATTGCTAGGATTAAAGGCGTGCACCACCACGCCTGACCTGATGATGTATTTTATTTTATGTTTAATTTCTTTTTTTATGATTTGTTTTCTTTATTAGGTTTAATTTCTTAAAGCTAATTGAATATAATTTATCAGTAAATGTATTATTTTACCATCAGCTTCTGTGTTGCTTGGGTTTAGTCCAATATTAATAAATTGTCCACTTGGGAACTTTTTTTTCTCTGTGGAGAGGCAGTGGCTTCACATGGTGATTGTGTTGTTTGTGTCAGTCAGAAGCTCAAGATGAGTCACTTCACAGCTCTTGAAGATATAGATGCCATAGGCCTTATAATATGAAATGGAGATAATGGAAAGGTTGAGTTAGAGTTCTAGTAATATCCTCCTTGTCAGATTTGGAGGTTGACCAGAGAGCCAAGTCAGAGAGACATGGTTCCCTGACAGGAGCTGGATGGAAAGATGTGCTGCTATTGCTGCCACAGTAGCACTCCTTGGCCCTCTTCACTCCCGAATTGCTTTAACTCACCTGCTGCAAGTAGGGTTCCCCAGAGAAGTACCATAGTGCTCCCAGAATGCTAAAGTACCCTCTGCAGGTGGGGAGAACAGAGAAAGCCCAGTGTGAAGCTACTGCTGATGAGGCAGCGGGAGGCAGGTGAGCTCAGAGGGACCATGAGCAGACACAAGAAGAAAGGGTTAAAATAGACTTGGGGCCCAGGGAACTGGGTGCTTGCTAACAAGCAGAGCTTGTAGTGAGGGCTTAGACTCCTGCGTAGAGGTTTGGAATGTAGTGTGGGTACTAAAGAACTCTTTGCCAGGCTTGTCACACTAATTCCTGTGTATATATCACGACTCGCAGTTCCATACTGGATTGTAGTGTTATTTTCTTTTTTTTTTTTAATTTTATTTATTTCTGTATGTGTATAAATGTACTGTCTGCATGCAAGTTTGTGCACCTGTGTCGTGCAATGCTGCGGAGGTCAGAAGAGGGTGTCGGATTCCCGTGGAACTGGAGTTCTCCTGGAATTGGAGTTTCAGACGGTTCTCGGCCGCCATGTGGGTACTGAGGATCGAACCCGGGTCCTCTGTAAGAGCGGTCGGTGCTCTTAACCGCTAGGCCATCTCTTCAGCCCTGTAGTGTTATTTTCTTATACTCTTTAGATTACACAGAGATGAACTAGTCATTGAATCTCCAGCACTAGACTAACTCATGTTGCCTTGTTAGCAAATTATTAATAACAATAATCATTATTAATTAATAATAAAGGCTTTTAACAGTAGCAGTTAAAATAGTTTCTGCTTAATCAAGAGCCTAGCCAAACAAAATAAAACACACTCAGAATATTTCCTTTGATTTGTGTTTTACTGGTTTATGTTATTTTTTATTAGTGGGCAGTGATAAAACAGGCTGAGTAATGGGTGATATATAAATGTTAATACTAGAATGCACTTTCTAATTAGAAAGTAATGACAAAGTAGGAGAAATTAATATTGAATAAAACATAATGAAAAAAACCATAATGAAGTCCTTTTTGGATAGTTTATCCCACAAAGAGTAGGTAAATATTCATGGAAAGTGACACTATCTGTAGCCATATAAAATTGAAGTCAGGGCTGGAGAGATGGCTCAGCTGTTAAGAGCATTCACTGCCCTTCCAGAGGACCCTAGTTTCCTTCCCAGCACCTACATGGGGCAACTCAAAACTGCCTGTAACTCCAGCTTCAGCACATCTGATGTCCTCTTCCAGCTTTGTTGGGTACCCTCACAGGCACACATGCATATTTTTTTAAAAAATAAAAATAGCCAGGTGTGGCGGCATACAATTTTAATCCTAGCGCTCAGGAGGCAGAATCAGGTAGATCTCTACAAGTTCAAAGCCAGCCTGGCCTGCATAGCAAGTTCCAGGCTAGCTGGGGCTACAGGGAGACCTTGTCTCAAAAAAAGCCGCCCCCACCCAAAAAAAAAATAAAATTGAGGAAGTCTGTAAGGCTCAGTTGAGCAATAGTTCTCAGTAGTAGACAGTAACAGGCTCTTTGGGTCTTTGGGTTCATGTCTTCTGTTAGGTATCTGTGACTATAAGATCTTTGCCACCCTCAGCATTGTTTCAGATTTATAGTATGTGTAGTCCTCACCACATTTCTCCTCTTTGTGCTTGGTGACAGGTGAAGTTGGGCTTACCTTGCTCAGGATGTATGGTGCTACCTGCTTAGATTCCAATAGAAGTAATAGTGACTGCCCAGGCCCCTGAACAATGTTCCAGAATGAACACAAAGACATTGGAAAATGAGATTTTTTCTTTTTGTTTCTAAGCCAACTATAAATCATATCTTTATGGGGAAGGGGGACAGTGGATTTGGGCTCAGCTTAAAATTCTAGTTCCCTTGCTCTGCGACTATGAAAAATTGCTTAATTTTCTTATATTTCCTCATTTTTAAATTAGTAATTATTTTCACAGGCTACCAGAGTTTTACTGGAGCATATAAGATGTCTCACTGTTGTGGGGCTGGAGAGATGGCTTAGTGGTTAAAGAGCACCAACTGCTCTTGAGAGGACCCAGGTTCGATTCCCAGCACCCACATGGTGGTTAAGAACCGTCTTTAACTCCAGTTCCGGGGGAATCCGACACCCTTTTCTGACCTCCGTGGCATTGCACAACACAGGTGCACCAACCTACATGCAGACAGTACACTCATACACATAAAAAATAATAAATAAAAAAAATTTTTTAAATCTAAAAAAAAGATGTCTCACTGTTGTAACTGCTTAATATATGGTAGTTGTTATTTTTCATCTAGACTATGGGCAGACCACACAAATTTCCACATAGGGAAGTGCCTGCATTCTGTTGGGCATCTGCTAGTTACTTATGGCTTGAGTTTTCTTTGTCCTTGTAACAGTGCCATGCAGTTATTGTTACAGATGATATAGTTGCTACCCAGCTGTCTGATGGACCTGTCCTGGGTCTCAGGTGGTAAGTGGTATGACCTGAATAAGAGTTTTGACTGACACACACACACACACACACACACACACACACACACACACACACACTCTCTCTCTCTCTCTCTCTCTCTCTCTCTCTCTCTCTCTAAAATGTAGGTCCTTCTGAAATAGGCAGTAATATATAATGAAAAGTTTATGTGTTGCTGCATTAAGAATAAAGACTCAGCCGGGCGTGGTGGCGCACACCTTTAATCCTAGCACTCAGGAGGCAGAGGCAGAGGCAGGTGGATATTTGTGAGTTCAAGGCCAGCCTGGTCTACAGAGTGAGTTCCAGGACAGCTGGGGCTACAGGGAGACCCTGTCTCAAAAAGACCCAAAACAAACAAACAAACCAAACAAAAAACCCCAAAGAATAAAGACTCTTTTTAAAAAGAATTGTGTGTTGGTTTTATAAGCTACTTATTCTAGGCACCTTTAAAACCTGATTGAGGTAAACGGTGTGGTGGTGCACACTTTTAATCCCAGCACTCTAGAGGCAGAGGCAGAGGCAGGTGGAACTCTGTGAGATCAAAGCCAGCCTAGTCTCCATAGTGAGTTCCAGGCTAGCTGGTGCTTCATGGAGACCCTATCTCAAAAAATCCATAATGCTTGCCTCTGGTAGAAATTTGGAAAGTATATTACTAGCTTAAACTAGAATCGCCATCTTTGAGATAGTATCTATATGTTCAGGATTCTCCTCCTTCTGGTGACTCAGGCCCTTCTCTTTTGGAGCTCTTCCTGTATGCTGTTCTCCACTGGGTATTATTTGTGAACCAAGTCTATTTGAATCCAGTACCATCCTTCTTGGTGTAGACTTTAATTTTGCTAAAGCACATATGTAAATAATGTCTTAAGAATGGGCATATGGGGGCTGGAGAGATGGCCTAGCGGTTAAGAGCGCCAACCGCTCTTACAGAGGACCCGGGTTCGATCCCCAGCACCCACATGGCGGCCAAGAACCGTTGAAACTCCAATTCCAGGAGAACTCCAGTTTCAGGGGAATCCGAGACCCTCTTCTGACCTCCGCGGCATTGCATGACATGGGTGCACAAACTTGCATGCAGACAGTACATTGATACACATACAGAAATAAATAAAATTAAAAAAAAATTAAAAAAAAAAGAATGGGCATATGGATATTAACCTTTGTGAATCATTTCCAATTTTTATTTTATTTTATTTATTTTTGTATGTGTATGAATGTACTGTCTGCATGTAGGTTTGTGCACCGTGTCGTGCAATGCCTCAGAGATCAGAAGAGCGTGTTGGATTCCCCTGGAACTGGAGTTCTCCTGGAATTGGAGTTACAGACGGTTCTCAGCCGCCATGTGGGTGCTGGGGATCGAACCCGGGTCCTATCTTTCCAGCCCCTCCAATTTAAGTATTTGAAAATACCTTCAGGGCTGGAGAGTCGACTTAGTGGTTGAGAGCATTGACCTCTCTTTCAGAGGACTCGGGTTCGATTCCCAGCACCCATATGGAGGCTAACAACTGCCTATAACTCTAGTTCCAGAGGAATCTGACACCTTCTTCTGACCTCTGCAGGCATTGCATGATACAGGTGTACGTACACACATGCAGACAATACACTCATACACATTTATGTAACAAATAAATAAATACCTTCATAAAACTTAGGGCTGATATAAATTTTTCCTTGAGTCTCAAGACATTGCACTTGTTTTCTCAATGTGCTGGTAAATCTGATGCCAGTTTAGTTCTCTGGGTTGCCTATCTTAGACTTTTCTTTTTTGAAGCTTCTTAAGATCTGGTTGTCTTTGATACTTGTAAATGTCACATTATTGTGTTGGTGTGGACACAGCATTTTCTTTCAATCCAAGACTCATGCTGTTTAACTCTGGGGAGCTCTCTGGAATTATTTCTTGGAGGAGGAAGATTCCTCCTTTCCTAATATACCCTCACCTCTTTTTTTCTCTCAGAAACTCTGTTAGATACTAGATTTTGTGCATGAATTACAACATTACATGAATATATTTTCCAAGAATTGTGCTGTCAATATTTCCAGTCCTATCTGCTTTTTGCTATTCCCTATCAAGAGTAGAATTTAAGGTATTTGTATATTTTAGTTTTGGAGAAAAAATGAAATAAAATTTTAGTGCATTTAGTAAATACATTAGAAATCCACATACAATAAGTAATGGCTTAGAGAATCATATTTTAACTTGCGATTAGTTTTTAATTTTGAACTAAAATTAAACTTAAATTGGAATTAAAAAAAAACACAGTGGACTTTATTTTCATTCTCCTCTGTCAAAGACAGTCTTGTGTCTGCTGCAAGAACAGTATAGCAGAAGTGCTGTTGGATTTCTTCTGAGATTAGGTTATTGGAAAGATACAGTTTTCATCTCTGTGTGGCTCTGTCTCTGTTTTCATTTTTTTTAGAATGCCTGTTCTTGGAACCCAGCCACCATATTTTGAGGAAGTCCAAGTCACATAGGAAGGCTACCTGTAGCTGTTTGATCCCATAGCTAAGGTCTCAGATGTCAGCTACTATCAACCATTTGACATGTGAGTGAATGTGCCTGTAGATAAATCCAGTCCTTGGCTCATGCCGAGCAGAATACCCGGAGCCATTGCTGCCAAATCTCTCCCACACAGCAGAGTGAAAAACAAAGGAAATGATGTTGTGTTAAGCCACCAAGTTCAAGGCTGATTTTTGTTAATCGATTTTTTTTTGGAGAATTTCATATTTTGTTCATATTCAGACCCTCTCATGTATCTCTGTCCCATCTTATTACCACACCTGATTCTTCCTCGCTTGCTCTCTCTCTCTCTCTCTATTTTTTTTTTTTTGTCTTTGTCTTTTTGAGATGAGGTCTTCCTGTAGCTACAGCTGTCCTGGAACTCGCTTTGTAGACCAGGGTGGCCTTGAACTCATAAAGATCCAACTGCCTCTGCCTCCTGAGTACTGGGATTAAAGGCGTGCACTGCCATACACACCCCTTTTATTCTTTTTTTCTGACAAGGTAGTCCAGGCTGCCCTCAAACTTGCTATGTAGCTGAAGATGATCCTGAACTTTTTTTTTTTTTTCAAAAAATTTAAAAAATTTATTTATTTTTTATGTATATGAAGGCACTGTCTGCATGTATGTCTGTGCACCTATGTCATGCAATGCAGCGGAGGTCAGAAGAGGGCGTCGGATTCCCCTGGGACTGCAGTCAAAGATGGTTCTCAGCTGCCATGTGGGTGCTGAAGATCGAACCCAGATCCTCTGCAAGAGCAGTCGGCGCTCTTAACTGCTAGGCCATCTATCCAGCCTGATCCTGAACTTCTAATCCACCTGTTTCCACCTTTTAGGTGCTGAAATTATAGGCATATACTATCAGGGTGAGTTTTTGCAGTGCTGGGGTTTTAACCCAGGACTTTCTGCATGCTAGGTAAATGCTGTACCATCTGAGGTACATCCCTAGCCCCTCTGTTGCCTCTTTATATAAAGGTACTAATCCCAAATCCAATTAGACCTTGGCCCCAGCCTCCTGAACTCATCTAGCCCCAGTTACCTTCCAAATACCATCAAGTGAGTTTCGGGGGACACAGACTTTCAGTATGTTGCAGGCTGTTTTTTGTTTCCAGGCCCCTTACAGATTACATTAGCATGTCTCCTCAAATACTTCTAGGCTGTGGCAGTTTCTCATGTTTCTGGTTTTGGATGAACCTGATGATATTTTGCAGACTATCCCTCGCATGGTGTCTAATGTTTTTCTCATGATTACAGGGTGCTTGGCAAGAAGACAACAGAGAGAGTGTCACTTTTATTTATCATATAGGTTCTTTGAATGTGACACTCACTGTTGGTATTGACTTTGATCACCAGGCTGAGGAAGATGGTTGGATTTCTCCACTGTAAAGTTTATTTTTACTCTCAGTTCTCAGAACACTCACTGGGAGAAGGATTCTGAGTGGCCTGTGTGCAGATCAAACTATTAATCGTCTACCTTCTTCGCATTACTTTTGTGTTTTGTTTTTGTTAATTTATTTGCTTGTTTGAAACTGGGTCTTGCAGTCTTGAACTCCTGGTCCCAAGTGGTTAAATGGTTTTGTTTTGTTTTGTTTTGGTCTGTTTTGTTTTGTTTTGTTTTGTTTTGTTTTGTTTTGTAACAGAGTCTCCTTATAGCTCTAGTAGGCCTGAAACTTGCTATATAGACCAGGCTGGTCCCGATTTCACAGCCATTTGCATGTCTCTGCCTCCTAAGTACTAGCATTAAAGGCTTGCCCCACCATACCCAGCTACAAGTGGTAAACTTTTTATAAAGATTTTGTTGGGTGAGGCTGGAGGGATGGCTCAGCAGTTAAGAACACATACTGCTCTTGCAGAGGACCTGAGTTTGATTCCCAGCACCCACCTGGGGTGGCTCAGAAATACCTGTAACTCTAGCTCTGGAGGAACACCTGATGCCCTCTTCTGGCCCCTGTGGGTACCAGCATACATGTGGCAAACACTCAACAAACATACATATAAATGAAAAAAAAAGATTGCTAGTGTGTGAAGGCCGAGAGTCGAATTGGGGAGAGCAGTTAGAATGTGGTTGCAGTAGGCTAGACTAGGTGAGGTGGAATCAGTGCATGTGGTAAGAAGTGATTATTTGTTATACAGTTGAAGATAGAGCTGATGTGATTTACTAATAGATTGAACACAGGAGAAAACGCAGAATCAAGGATGATGCTTAAGTCTAAGTTCTTGGCCTCAGCAGCTGGGCTAGTGATGGAGAGGAACTGGAAGAGAAGTGGCCTTTGGAGTGTGGGAAGGAGTCACTATGAAAGCTTTTCTTCTTTGTCTGTTAAAACTTCAGAAGTATGTTAGGCTTTGAAGTAGAAAATATGAGTCTAGAGGTCAGGGTATAGGGTAGGACTCAAGATTGAATTTAGGGCTTACACATTTTATCTTTGATTCCATTGTGCTTTCAGAAAAAATTTCGTTTTGTAGAATAAAGAATTTGTGATAATTTGATATGAGCAGAATGATGAGAAAGACTAAAATCCAATAGTTTTTTTTTTTTTTTTTTTGCCTTCAGAGAATGTTATAAATGAAAATAAGAAATAATGAAGGTAGTGTTTTGGTCAGCATCAATGGCTCCCCTGAGTACAAGTCCCAAGTAATAGAACTAGATGAACAGAGAGTAATTTAGAATCAGATTTAGATGTCGTAAAACTGTTGGGAAAAGAAATTTTACACCCCCTCCCCAGGAATTGTGTGCATATATTTTTGAGTATCAAAGACAGCCAGTGTAGCAGTGTATCACATTTTCTCCCTGCTAGAGGGAACCCAGTCAGGAGTGAGAGGTCTCTAAACAAGCTACATGTTGACAGCTGCCAACTTTTGTCTTTGCCCAGGTGGAAGTGGCCCCTCCATCCTCTTCCTGCTTCTTCTCCTCCTCCTGCTTCCCCCTGCCCTCCCTTTTCTCTGACACTTGGGAAGTTGTCTGTCTTGATGTCTTTCATTTTGATGATGAAGACAGGGAGACTGGAAGACTTAGGTTGTTTGGCTCCATACTGGGAATTAAGAAAATTTTTATTTGGCATTTATGCAAAGCCATAAGCACTGATAACTTTAACTTTAATTTGCTGACCTATTATTGTTTAGAAAATAGAACTTTACCAGGGTGTGGTGGCGCATGCCTTTAATCCTAGCACTTGGGAGGCAGAGGCAGGTGGATCTTTGTGAGTTCAAGGCCAGCCTGGTTTACATAGCGAGTTCCAGTACAGCTGGAGCTACAGGGAGACCCTGTCTCAAAAAGACAAAAAAAAAAAGAACTTTAAGTTAATATTGGGAAATTTGCAGTCTTTCCTCCTCCCTTTACTCCCAGAAAGTTCTTTATTTTCAGAGTTTTTTTTAATTTTTTTTTTATTAATTTTATTTATTTATTGTATGTGTATGAATGTACTGTCTGCATGCAAGTCTGTGCACCCGTGTCGTGCAACGCCGCGGAGGTCAGAAGAGGGTCTCGGATTCCCCTGGAACTGGAGTTCTCCTGGAATTGGAGTTTTAGACGGTTCTCGGCCGCCATGTGGGTGCTGGGGATCGAACCCGGGTCCTCTGTAAGAGCGGTCGGCGCTCTTAACCGCTAGGCCATCTCTCCAGCCCCTATTTTCAGAGTTTTAAGTGCTAGTGTATCTTCCCCCTTTTGGGGAGTTGATTTTAAAATTCTCATTTCAGGAGAATAAATGCAGCCATATTGTTTTTAGAGGGTAATGAAAGTCACTCTTAGGCTTAAGATAAACTATCTCAGGCTCCTGTGTACTCCCCTATAGACCTTATTCTAGAGAGGAGTGATTTTTGAAATAGTATCAAAAACTTAGAGATAAGGTATGAAACTCATTGGCTTATAGCACTGAGAGGCCCATGGCTCTAGCCTTGAAAGACCAAGACACTAGGAACTTAGGTTCAGGGCTTATTTAATCATGTAATAGATAGTGATTCAGCCTCCTGGGCTGAGTGTCTAGGTCCCTGGATCAACCTTTGGCTGCTGTCTGGAGCTCTTCTCATTGAGGCTTGCAGCTCCTGTGGTCTTTGGCTGTCACAGCCTCAGGTTGCAACACTGGGTGGGGATGGGCGAGTGGGTACCCAGGAGATAGGTCTCCTAGAGATAATTCATCCAGAGACTAAAACACAAGCTGTTTTCTTGCTAGAAAGGAGGATGACATGCTTGCCCAAGCTTCCAGTTCTTTCTTACCCAGCTTTGCAGCTCAACTTCTAGTTCATGTGTACCAATCACAAGTTGCCCTGACCCGAGCATGAACAGTCACAGTGTGGGTGGTGTAAAACTGAGAGGTTACTGAGGCTGCTTATGGCTAAAGTAAAAATCCCTTAAAGCCAGTGCAAACTGTCTGGAGTAGTGGTGACTGGAGCAAAACCTCTGGGAGCAGAAGTCATAACTGGTTTACACAGTGTCATTCGTGAAGTGTTCAAAGTAGCTATGCTGCCTTTACAGTCTGACCATTCATTGATGAAGTGGCTTGCTTGATTAACAGCTGTACTTAACCCAGCTGAGCACAAGGGAAGGGTCAGACAGCTGTGTATCAAGTGGCCAAACAGCTCATCCATATCTTTGATCATCTAAAAAGTGAAAAACAGCCGGGTGTGGTGACACATGCCTTTAATCCTAGCACTTGTGAGGCAGAGACAGGTGAATCTTTGTGAGTTCAAGCCCAGCCTGGTCTACAGAGTGAGTTCCAGGACAGCTGGGGCTACTGGGAGACCCTGTCTCAAAAAAGACCAAAAAAAAGTGAAAAACACCAGGGGGTGTGGGCAGCAGAGGCCTACTTGGAGTTAACATTTTCAGCAGTACTCAACAGTACTTAGTCTCTAGCCAAATCTGCCCAGAGGGTTGGATACCTCTGATTGGTCTCATCAAGACAACCTTCAAAATTAGGAAAGTAATATGCTGCTCCTTCATAGTTTCAGACCTCATCGAAATATTCCACCAAGACCTCTTAAGCATGTTGATCCAGTTTACATTTAGTATATGTTTTATTTTTTTGCAACTTTCACATCCACAAACATAGGGGTTGCACCTACTTTCACATTAGGAAATTGAGACATAATGACATTATACTTGTTAGAGAATATTTGGTCAAAGCTGGAGCAAGGATTTGTGTTTATGTTCCATTAGGTGGTAGTGAGCTGCTAGGTTTGGGCCTGCAGTCGGCAGCCTGTGTCATGTATGGATGACCTTTTTTGGAGACACATTACTTCTCCTGTGCACTGTATCAGGTGTGGCTCCTAGTGAATGGCTTGCTTCTCCACTGCTTTTTTCTTAGAATCATAAGGATGAGGGGCTGGAGAGATAGCTCACAAGTTCAGAGTGAGTACTGCTCTTCCAGAGGACTTGAGTAGGGTTCTCAGCACCCATGTTGGGCAGCTTGGAACCTCCTGGAGATGCAATGCCCTTTCCTGCCCTCTGTGGGCACTGCAGTGCATACACACACCAAGGACACGGACACGGACATGGACACAGACACATAATTTGAAATTGGAGGGCAAGGGTTATGTTTGGTGGATTTTTATTAAAGTGTTTACAAACTTGGCCATTTTAACTTTCATTAGTATAAATTTCTCTATATACATCTCAAAACGGAGCTACTTTTCTGTTATTTGCAGTTACTGCCTTTGACTAATTATGGTGCTTTTAAAAAATCGGCTGTTGAGGGCAATTTAACATTCACCTTTGTTGGTGTAAATATCTGGTAATATTGTGAGTCTACAGATGCTCTTCTGTTACTTTAGTCTTAGAGCAGACACCAGTGTTAAAAGTTTGGTAGAGGGGCTAGAGAGATGGCCTAGTGGTTAAGAGTGCCGACTGCTCTTGCAGAGGGCCTGGGTTCGATCCCCAGCACCCACATGGCAGTTGAGAACCATCTGTAACTCCGGTTCCAGGAGAACTCCAGTTCCAGGGGAATCCAACGTCCTCTTCTGACCTCCGAGGCATTGCACGACATGAGTGCACAAACCTACATGCAGACAGTTCATTCATACACATAAAAAAAAACGTTTGGTAGATGACAAATGGATGCAGGTCTAAGTTTTGTCTCCTTGATGTATCTTTACATGAGCTGTGTTGATCAGAGCATGTGAGAGTCTGTGTTGATCTCTTGCCATCCACAGCATGATGCTGTGGAGTTGGAAGTCAGATAGTGGTGGTTTATAATTACCACCAAGCTCATGATTAATTTAGCTTTAGGCAGTAGCAGAAAAAATTACGTTTACATTGGCAGACTCCCCCTAAATTTGGAATAATGCGTTGATCTGCATAAGAGAAAACAAAATGTGAGCTTGCAAGTGTTTAATAATGTATATTTGTTAGGCTGATATGGTGCCGAGTATAGGTGTTGGAGTTACAGTAAACAGATAAAAATCCCCATCCTTATGAAACATGTATTGCATTGATAATTTTTTTTGTTAGCCCCAGCTGTCCTGGAACTCACTTTGTAGACCATGCTGGCCTCTAACTCACAGTGATCTGCCTGCCTCTCTACCTCCCAAGTGCCGGGATTAAAGGCGTGTGCCATCATGCCCAGCTGCAGTGATAATTTTAATGAATTACTATAAGACCATTAACAGAGTGTGGCATTCAGATGCAGAATAACCAGTTTTGACTTTTGGGTGGCAGTGTCTGTAAACTTTAAAATAAAAAAAAAGAAGAAAAAATACTCAAATAGGCAAATTTGTATCCCATATTAATATGTTGTGTTTATTGTCCAGGAATCCCCAAAGCAGAAGTGTTTTGGATCTAAACTCATCATTAAAAGCTAATAGCATTTATATTGGTGTGGTCTGTTTTGAAAAATGTGCTGTTTTCGTGGGAGGAGGTATGATTTCAGATCCAACCCCCATATCTGTGTGCACATTCTTGTTGTGTTGCACTGAAACCAGTGGTAATGATGTAGCTCCAGAGTCTAGTTCTTTTTTTAAATTTAATTTTTAAATTTGTGTGTGTGTGCGTGTGTGTGTGTGTGTGTGTGTGTGTGTATGCATGTATGTATAAGTGAGTACAGGTGCCTGTAGGGGGTTGGAAGAGGGGATGAGGGAATTATATCCTCCGAAGGTGGAGTTCCAGGTGGTTGTAAGCTGCCCAAGGTGGGTGCTAGGAACAAAATTCAGGTCCCCTTCAAGAGTAGCAAGTGCTGTTAGCCACTGAACCATTTCTTCAGCCTCATCTTCAATTTTATGCATTTGAATGTGTGTCTGCAGGTGGGTATGTGCATATGAGTGCAGGTGTCCATGAGGCCAAAGGCATGGAATTCTTCTGGAGCTGGAGTTACAAGCAATTATGAGCCACCTGACATGGGTACTGGAACTTAGGTCCTCTGCAAGAGCAGTAAATGCTCCTTAACTGCTGAGCCATCTCTCCAGCCCTAGGGATTCACTTTTTAACAGTAGGGTTCCATGCAAGTAAAAAGAAATATTACTTTACATTCCTAAATTACATAGCAAAAATATATATATATATATTTTTTTTTTTTTTTGGGTCTTTTCAAGACAGGGACTCCTTGTAGTCCCAGCTGTCCTAGAACTCACTCTGTAGACCAGGCTGGCCTTGAACTCAGAGATCTACCTACCTCTGCCTCCCAAGTGCTAGGATTAAAGGCATATGTTTTAATGTACTCTTTTTTGTAGTGGCATCAGGTATTATATTTACTAAAAAAGAAAAAATATTCAGTTTGCCATACAAATAAGGATTTGGTGCTAGGATCCACAAAAGAGGGACTCTATACGTTTTGTCTTTCTGGGACTGTGTTACTTCACTTAGCATAATGACTTCTAGTTCCATCCATTTACCTGCAGATTTCATGGTGTTCTCTTTCTTTACTGCTGCAGAGAACTCCATTGTGTAGCTGCACCACATTTTCTTTATCTACTTGCCCTCCTTGAGGGATACTTGGGTTGCTTCCAGCTCTTTGCTAGAGCTGCAGTAAGCATGGTTGTGCACATATCTCTGCAATAGGATGAGTCTTGTGGGTATATACCCAGGAGTGGTATGACTGGGTCAGGTGGTCGGCTCATTTTGAGTCTTTTACGGGTTCTCCACACTGTTTTCCATAGTAGTTGTACAAGTTTACATTCCTACCAGCAATGAATGAGTGTTCCCCTTTTCCCACAATCTCTCTAGCATTTGGTATCACTTGTTTTCTTGATCATAGCCAGTCTTACCTGGGTAAGATGAAATCTTAAAGTGGTTTTAATTTGCATTTCCTTAATTATTAGCAATGTTGAACACTTTTTTTTTTTTTTTTGTCTTTTTGAGACAGGGTCTTCCTTTAGTCCCAGCTGGCCTGGAGCTCGCTTATGTAGACCAGGCAGGCCTTGAACTCCTTGAACTCACAAAGATCCGTCTGCCTCTGCCTCCCGAGTGCTGGGATTAAAGGTGTATGCCACCCCACCCAGTGAACACTTTTTAAGATGTTTCTCAGCCATCTTTACTTCTTCATTTGTGAAGTCTCTGTTCAGCTCTTGACTCCATCTTTTGATTGGGTCATTTGCTTTCTTGCTCCTTTGTTTTTTGAGTAATTTATATATTCTGGGTGTTAATTCTCTGTCAAGTGTATCACTGGTGAAGGTTTCCTCCCACTCTGTGGGTTTGCTCTTCATTGTTTCTTTTGTTGTATAGAAGCTCTTGAGTTTAATGAGGTCCCACTTGTTGATTGTTGACCTTATTTCCTGTACAGCTGCTGTCTGATTTAGAAAGTCTTTTCCTACGCCTATATTCTGCAGCTTACTGTGAATATTCTATCATTTTCAGAGTTTATGGTTTCACATTGAGGTTTTTGATCCATTTGGAGTTGATTTTTGTACAGGGTGAAAGGTAGGTGTTTAGTTTTATTCTTCTACAAGTGGTAATCCAGTTTTGCCAGTACCATTTGCTGAAGATGCTGTTTTTCCTCCATTGAGTGTTCTTGGCCCCTTTGTCAAATATCAGGTGGCTGAAATTGTATGTGCCCAAGTTTGGATCTTCAGTTTTGTTCCATTGGTCAACAGGTCTGTTTTTATTCCAGTACCAAGCTGTTCTTATGACTATAGCCCTGTAGTATAATTTGAAGTTTGGTATAGAGATCCCCCCTATATTGTTCTTTTCACTCAGGGTTGCTTTGGCTATCCAGGGTCTTTTGTTTTTCCATATAAATTTAAGGACTTTTTTTCTAAGTCTGTGAAGAAAGCCATGGGTATTTTAATTGGGATTGCATTGACTGTATATTAATTTGGGTAGGATGGTCATTTTTACTATATTAATTCTTTCAATCCATGAGCATGGGAGGTCTTTCCATCTTCTGGTGTCTTCAGTCTCCTTCTTCAAGGGATTAAAAATTTCATTCTACCCTGGAGTGGTGGCAGATGCTTTCAATCCCAGTACATGGGAGGCAGAGGCAGGCAGAGCTCTGTGAATTCAAGGCCAGCCTGGTCTATACAGTGAGTTCCAGGCCAGCTGGAGCTACAGGGAGACTCTGTCTCAAAAAGACCAAAAAAAAATAAAAAATAAAAAAATAATTCTAGAGATCTTTAGTGTCTTTGGTCAGGTTTGTTCCAACCAAGATTTTTTTTTTTTGAGGCTATTGTGAATGGGAAGCTTTCCTTGTATTTCTTCTCCAGTTGCTTGTTGTTGGTATAAAGAAAGGCTACTTATTTTTCTAGGTTAATTTTGTAGCCCACCACTTTACTGAAACTATTAATCATTTCTAGTTTACTGGTGGAGTTTTTAGTATACCTTAGGTAAATTATCATGTCATCTGCAAAAAGGGATAGTTTGACCTCCACTTTTCCAATTAGGACTCCTTTAATTTTCCTTTCATATCTTATTGCTCTAGCAAGCATTTCAAGCACTATATTGAAAAGGAGTGGAGATAGAGGGCAGCCTTGCTGGGTTCCTGACTTTAAGGGGAATGCTTCTAATTTTTCCCCCATTTAGAATGACGTTGGCTGTGGGTTTGTTGTATATGGCTTTGATTATGTTGAGGAATGTTCCCTCCAGTCCAATTTCCTGTAGGACTTTGAACATGAGGGCATGTTGGATTTTGTTGAAGGCCTTTTCTGCAGCAATTGAGATGACCATGTGGTTTTTGTCTTTCGGTCCGTTTATGTGCTTTATGACATTTTATGTATGTTGAACCATGTCTGTGTCTCTGACGTGGTCATGATGGATGATCTTTTTGCTGTGTGCCTCTATGTGGTTTGCAAGTATTTTGTTGAATATGTTTGTATCTATGTTCATTAATGAAATGGGTCTATAATTTTCTTTTTTGGTTGTATCTTTGCCTAGTTTTGATATTAGAGTGATTCAGGTATAGTTCTTAAGGAGAACAGTTTGAAATCTTGTAGAAAATAGGGTGTCAATATGGAGCTTTAACTGGCCTCAAACTCACTATGTAGACCAAGCAGCCTTAAACTCAGAGATTAGCCTTCCAAGTGTGAGTATGAAGTACCTGACAGGCTTGATGCTTTTAACCCAGTAGCAGCTAGGTACCTGGAGAGAGTGCTTTCAAACTAAGGTAGGGAAGGATCATTATTTTTATTTGAGTTAATGTTTTTGAAAATCAGCAGGAATGAGGATGTGAATAAACTTGATTAGCAAATACAAGCAAGTTTATCATAGTTTGTAATGATGAGTACTATAAAATTGGTAAAACACAGGATCTATGATAAAAAGTAGTCAGTGGACAGCCATCTTGGTACTTGCTTTTAATCCCAGCACTTGGGAGGCAGAGGGAGGGTGGATCTCTCTGGGATTGAGGGCAGCCAGGGATACATAGTAAGAACCTGTCTTGAAAAATAAAAGTGATTGGGAATACTTTACTTTTTAAAGATTTTGAAGGCTAGAAAGTTTTGAGGATGCACTTTGTGTTGAAATTAGAATGGGGAAATGTCTGTGTTTTACCTGTTCCAGATACAGAAATTGGAGGATCAGAGAGATGGGTGAAGCCATAGCCTTGAGGTGGACATGAGGTGTTTGTTGGTTGAAATGTAGTCATTAACAGAGGTAGTGCTAGATGAGATCATAGAGGTGTGTGTGTGTGTGTGTGTGTGTGTGTGTGTGTGTGTAGTGTGTGTGTGTGCATGCGCGTGCCCAAGTGTGTGTGCATGGCTCACATGTGGAGGTCAAAGGACAAGTTTAGGGAGTCAGTTCTCTCCTACCATGGCTCACATGTGGAGATCAAAGGACAAGTTTAGGGAGTCATACTTAGGTCACCAGGCTTGGCAGCAAGCACCTTTAATCCACTGAGTCATCTTGCTGGCTTGAGACTGGTTCTTTGATGGCAGAGTAAGCATTAGGATTTGTCATAGCTATGATATGGGCAGTCTGGTTACTAGAATATTCTAAAGCTAGGACTGATAGCCACATTTATTGAGTTCCAGAGAGAGCAGTCTGTAAGAAACTTGAAGTGATGGAAATTTCCACTGAAATGTTGCTAGCCTTTAATCACGAAAATGATGAATGTGCAGGAATACAGACATTTAAGTGTGTCATTTCTGTGTTCATTCCAAAATTGCTTATTCCAAAAGTGTGATACGTGAGCTGACATGAGCTAGCCTTCTCAAAGCAAGTGATTTCAATAGCTCTGTAAAGTTTTCAGTTCAATGTAAAGGATTATTAGTTTGGATTTTAAAAATATTTAAACAGTTTTATTGAAGTATAAATGACATACAATAATCTACATACTAAACTGTAAAAGATGATTTTTTTTTAGATACCTGTCCATAAAACTGTCACCATGGTTATATAATAAACATAACTGCTGAGTCTCCAGAACGTCCTTGGGTTTGTTGGTAATGTCTCCCTCTTGCCTATCCCTGTCCCTTGTTTATGGACAACCACTGGTAGGTCTTTTGTCACTATAGTACACATGTTCTAGAAATTTGTGTAAATGAAATCATAAAGTGGATACTCTTTTTTGGGGGGGGGTTCTATTTGAGACAGGGTGTCCCTTTAGTCCCAGCTGGCCTGGAACTTGTTATGTAGACCAGGCTGGCTTTGAACTCAGAGATCCACTTGTGTCTGCCTCCTGAGTGCTGGGATTAAAGGTGTGTACCACCATGCCCAGCTTTTAAAAAATATTTATTGTATGTGTATATGTGCATGTATGTGGGTTCATGAGAACCAACAACAAACTTCTGAACTGGGAGTCAGTCCTCTCCTGCCCTGTGGGACTTGGAGAGAATCAAACTCAGGGTGGCAGCAAGTGCCTTTACTCACTGAACTGTTTAAAAAATTTCTTTCAAAATAAAATTTCTTTCATTCAACATAATAGTTTTGAGCCTCATCCATGGAGTTATGTATCAAGAGTTTATTCTTTTTTATGGCTAAGTAGTATCACATAGTGCAGACATCAGATTTTTTTTCAAGTTATTATTTTAGACTGCCTTTCCCCTTCAACAGATTTTCTGATTTGCTAGTATTATTTGTAATCATCTAAGAGACTGACATTTAAATACACCTCCTCTCCCCTGGCTCTCCCCTCCCTGTTCTTGTATTCATCTTTGTTTTCCAGTTCAGAAGCTGGTTGTTGGTTTATTTGTGGGACCCAGTTTGGTGGACTGTTGCAGGCTGGAAGCAGACCTTGCCTGCTCTCTGATTCCTGCCTGTCCTTGAGGTTCTTAGTTGAGTGGTTGGGAATTGCAGGTAATCTAGTACCTTGTAACTTCACAAGAGAGTATAAACACACTCCTCAGTTCACAGGGATTTCAGAGTTCGTTGAGACTGTGATGCAAATAAGATAAACCCCCATTAATCTCTGAGGTAGATGAGACCTCCTTTCATCTGCAGTGTCTTGATTAAATCACTTGTGCCCTGCTTTTGATCTGTGCGTTAGGAAAAGCTTACTGTTGTTTGGTTTCTATGGAATGATCAAAGAATATACTTAGAGAGACTTGTCAGTTAATCAACCCCTGGGAGGCTAGCTGTGTTTAATGGCATCTGTTTTGGCGTGGAAGCATTTCCTGGCTGCCTGTGTGCACCTCTCTGTGCTCCATCTGGGGAAGGGACAATGCTGTGTGGAAAGCACCAGCCTGTCTTGGGAAGGAGGGTTCTTTGCTCCATGAAGCCAGCATGCTTAAATGGGATTTATATGCTCAGCTGCCATGTAACTTGGGAGACAGGAGGTAGTCCTGATGAGATTATGGTCTGCTGATGCCAGTCCTCCACCTTCTGTAAGACACCCTCATTGTTCATTTTCTTGTCTGCTTTCTTGTAGCCTGGTCAGTTTTGCGATGCTGCATTACTCAACCATTATCCCCATACAGAGGGGTTTGCTGAATGTTGACAGGTGTGCATCCTTATGCTTCTTATACTTTTTTTTTTGTTGTTTGGTCTTAAAAATTTCTATCACTGTGTAGACCTAGCTGTCCTGGAATTCCCCTATGTAGACCAGGGTGGCCTTGAACTCAGAGATCCACCCTGCTTCTGCCTCCTGAGTGCTGGGATTAAAGGCCTGGGCCGCCACCATTCCGCCACTTAACTGCAAAATTTGTAATGGCAGCAGTTAATACCAAGAGCTTTATGGGCTTAAGAAACACATATACTGTGTTTAGGCCAGATCCATCCCACTCCCTTCCCTCTAGTTCCTTCTCTATCCCTCCCTATCACTTTCCCCTCCCAACTTCCCATGCTGCCCCCTTTCCCCCCACCCCCCTTAAAGCCCTTCGTGTCCATGTCCATTTAGTGCTTGTAAGTGCATGGCTGTGAGACTATCTACTGGAGCATGGATATTCTCTCAGGTTGCATCCCTGAAGAAAACTGACTGTCATTGTGGCCGAGGGGGTGGGAGACTGTGGTATTCTTTGAGGCTTTGTTGTTGTTAGCCTTAGCTTTTAATAGCTTCACCATCTCTCCAGCCCTGACTGTGATATTATCAATTGATTCTCCTGGATTTTGAGAAGACTCTTGGGGTCTAAATGCTTCTCCCGTTTTTTTTTTTCTTCAGTGAATTGAGTATAAAGCTGGGAGTGAGAGGGAGAGATGGGTTTGGTGTGATAGAGAGCTAGGGTGGGGTGCAGCTGAGAAGGCTTGGTATGGGTTTCTTGTTCATTTTGAACTATCGGCACAGTATAGACTACTGGTACAGCCTCCTGGTAGTGTGTACTGAGTGTGTGTACTGCAAGTGTGTACTGCAATTATACCAAGTGTGTACTGCAATTTTTTTTAGTTCTTCCCTATTAATGGAGAGGTCATTGAATGAAATGTCGTATCTTATCAAAATTGGCTCTAAGAGTAATAGAATTTTTTTTTTTTACTTTCTGCTTGAGTTATTTTTCTATGACATTAATAGAGACATGTTTAAAAATGCTTATGCTTTTAAAGACGTGGTTGCTGTTGCACAAAACTTAGTGGGATTATTAGGGAAATGAGGTAATAACCATTTTAAATCCTGGTGCCATTTTTATTTGTAAATTTGAAAACTAACATCTATCTCTTTAAAAATCTTCTATGTAGGAGTAGGTAATAGGTACAAAATATAAAGAGACTGTACATAGCTGACAAGTAAGCCTCTCTTTCACCCCTGCATTTGTCCCGAAGGATGCAGTCCTGTAGAGTATATACTAGACATCCTTCTCATGATACTGCACAGGAAACTTGTTATCTCACAGAAATCCAGAGCCAGCGTGCTTGCTTCTAGGATTGGTTGATTCAGTAGATTAGCAACTTCATCATGGCCTGTGTTCTTTGATCTTTCTGTATTTATTCTTTAATATTTATTCTTTGGCTGCTCTTCACATGATTTGCAGTGCCTCTCCCCATTCACCGAGTCTCATGCAGATTGCAAAATGAATAGGCAGAAGTTACAGACCTTTGCTGTGCCCATTCTGAAGAGTGGAGACTTCCAGTAATCCCCAGCCTCATTCCTCATTGACCAGATTGCAGCACAGGTACAGCCCCTGAATTAGTTACTGGGGGGTGAGCTTGAACATTGTTCACTCAGTGGGACTGAGGAAGAGTCTAACCTTTCCTTTGAAGAATGGCTGGTTTGTAAACAATGTTCAGTGGCAAAGAAAAAGATCCGTTGCTAAGGGCCTCTGTTTCACTTCATCTTGGTACTTGCTGGGCTGTGTCCGTCATCTTTCTGGTGGCTCTTGAGCACTTTCTTGACTTAATGCTCAGTACCATCCTGTTGTGACAATACTGTGGTACTTCTGTATCAGTATATCCTCACCCACATTTCCAGACTGTCCTTCATCAGTATCGAATCAATAGATACCTCTATTCTCTGTGTTCTAGAATGTTTATTTCCTCATGCACTTTGACAGTATAACCACATGCTTTTGATGGTTTTTGTTTTATTAACCTGATAAGTGAAAAATGCCATTTTTATTTTAATCTCTGTTTCTTTTATCAGAGTTTGGGTATCTTTAAATATGAATGAGTCGTTTATAATTCTTTTTTTTTTTTTTTTTTTTCCAGATCCATCCCACTCACCTTCCCTCTAGTTCCTTCTCTATCCTGCCCTATCACCTTTCCCCTCCCAACTTCCATGCTGCCCACTTCCCCCCCACCCCCCTTAAAGCCCTTCGTGTCATGTCCATTTAGTGCTTGTAGTGTCATGGGTGTGGGACTATCTACTGGAGCATGGATATTCTCTCAGGTTGCATCCCTGAAGAAAACTGACTGTCATTGTGGCCGAGGGGGTGGGAGACTGTGGTATTCTTTGAGGCTTTTTGGGTGTTGTTAGCCTTAGCTTTTTAGCTTCACCATCTCTCCAGCCCTGACTGTGATATTATCAGTTGATTCTCCTGGATTTTGAGAAGACTCTTGGGGTCTAAATGCTTCTCCCGTTTTTTTTTTTCTTCAGTGAATTGAGTATAAAGCTGGGAGTGAGAGGGAGAGATGGGTTTGGTGTGATAGAGAGCTAGGGTGGGGTTGCAGCTGAGAAGGCTTGGTATGGGTTTCTTGTTCATTTTGAACTATGGGCACAGTATAGACTACTGGTACAGCCTCCTGGTAGTGTGTACTGAGTGTGTGTACTGCAAGTGTGTACTGCAATTATACCAAGTGTGTTTCTGCAATTTTTTTTAGTTCTTCCCTATTAATGGAGAGGTCATTGAATGAAATGTCGTATCTTATCAAAATTGGCTCTAAGAGTAATAGAATTTTTTTTTTTACTTTCTGCTTGAGTTATTTTTCTATGACATTAATAGAGACATGTTTAAAATGCTTATGCTTTTAAAGACGTGGTTGCTGTTGCACAAAACTTAGTGGGATTATTAGGGAAATGAGGTAATAACCATTTTAAATCCTGTGCCATTTTTATATTGTAAATTTGAAAATAACTCTATCTCTTTAAAAACTCTTCTATGTAGGAGTAGGTAATAGGTACAAAATATAAAGAGACTGTACATAGCTGACAAGTAAGCCTCTCTTTCACCCCTGCATTTGTCCCGAAGGGTGCAGTCCTGTAGAGTATATACTAGACATCCTTCTCATGATACTGCACAGGAAACTTGTTATCTCACAGAAATCCAGAGCCAGCGTGCTTGCTTCTAGGATTGGTTGATTCAGTAGATTAGCAACTTCATCATGGCCTGTGTTCTTTGATCTTTCTGTATATTCTTTTAATATTTATTCTTGGCTGCTCTTCACATGATTTGCAGTGCCTCTCCCCATTCACCGAGTCTCATGCAGATTGCAAAATGAATAGGCAGAAGTTACAGACCTTTGCTGTGCCCATTCTGAAGAGTGGAGACTTCCAGTAATCCCCAGCCTCATTCCTCATTGACCAGATTGCAGCACAGGTACAGCCCCTGAATTAGTTACTGGGGGGTGAGCTTGAACATTGTTCACTCAGTGGGACTGAGGAAGAGTCTAACCTTTCCTTTGAAGAATGGCTGGTTTGTAAACAATGTTCAGTGGCAAAGAAAAAGATCCGTTGCTAAGGGCCTCTGTTTCACTTCATCTTGGTACTTGCTGGGCTGTGTCCGTCATCTTTCTGGTGGCTCTTGAGCACTTTCTTGACTTAATGCTCAGTACCATCCTGTTGTGACAATACTGTGGTACTTCTGTATCAGTATATCCTCACCCACATTTCCAGACTGTCCTTCATCAGTATCGAATCAATAGATACCTCTATTCTCTGTGTTCTAGAATGTTTTTTCCTCATGCACTTTGAAGTATAACCCACAGCTTTGATGGTTTTTGTTTTATTAACCTGATAAGTGAAAAATGCCTCTTTTTTTTAATCTCTGTTTCTTTTATCAGAGTTTGGGTATCTTTAAATATGAATGAGTCGTTTATAATTCTTTTCTTTTTTTTTTTTTTTTTGGAGAAATGACCATGCAGTACTGTGCTTGCCTATTTGTTTATTTAATTAATTCTTTTGTGTGTGTGTGTGTGTGTGTGTGTGTGTGTGTGTCTTTTCTAGACAGGGTCTCTCTGTAGCCCCAGCTGTCCTGGAACTCACTCTGTAGTCCAGGCTGGCCTTGAACTCACAAAGATCCCCCTGCCTCTGCCTCCCGAGTGCTAGGATTAAAGGTGTGCGCCACCAAGACCAGCTGCTATGTTATTTTTATGTAACTTTCTCTGTTTCTGTAATTAATTAATTCTTTTTTTTAATTTTTTTTTTAATTTTTTTAATTTATTTTTTGTATGTGTATGAAAGTACTGTCTGCATGTAGGTTTGTGCACCCGTGTCGTGCAATGCCGCGGAGGTCAGAAGAGGGTCTTGGATTCCCCTGGAACTGGAGTTCTCCTGGAATTGGAGTTACAGACGGTTCTCAGCCGCCATGTGGGTGCTGGGGATCGAACCCAGGTCCTCTGCAAGAGCAGTCTGTGCTCTTAACCGCTAGGCCATCTCTCCAGCCCCTAATTAATTAACTCTTAAGGATCTCATTATGTAGCTCCAGTTGGCCTAGGTATTATATGGACCAGGCTAGATTCCAATTCATAGACATCTGCCTAGATCTGTCTCCTGAGTGCTAGGTTTAAAGGCATGCACCTCTATGTGTGGCCTATACTCTGTTTTGTTTTTAAATTTTTATTTGTGTTTGCATACATGGAGGTCAGAGAGCAGCTTTTTGGAGTTGTTCTCTCCTGCCTTTACCCAGGCAGCCAGTGGCAAGCACCTTTACTCACTGAAGCAGCTTGTTAACCTTGCTGCCTTTATTATTACTCATTTAATTATTGATCTGTAAGAGCTTTATCAATGTATATATGTTTTCCCCTCTGTTCTGGCACCCCAATGGTGAATGTGGAAGACTTATGAGACCTCAAAAACTCTGGGATTGCTTCTTCACTAGCAGGCAAGCAATTAATCCTTCAGCAGAAGCCAGCTAGGCGTTCTTATTCAGCTCAGTTCTGATACCTCTACTTGGAGGTATGGTGGATCTTATAGGCTCAGTTCTCCGCACCTCAGGATAGACCCAAAGCTCAGTTTATGTCTCATAAAAAGAGGCTCCCGTAACCTCTTACCCAGGTTTGCTTGAGCAGCTCATGGAACTGAGGGCAACACTTGTTTACCATTTATCATAGAGTGACAAAGGCCCCAGAGGAGCTCCTGTGCCCTCAGCGCTGTGCTGTAACGTCCCTGTATTCAGGTATAGGGAAGCTCCCCTACCCTGTTGGGTTTTATGGAGACTTGTTTCCATGGGCATAGTTGAAATGACATGTGAGTGGGCTAATGCTAATAGATGGGGTGAGGAAACTGCCAGGCCTGTCTGCTTTTCTTGGCACCTTTGCATGGCAGCCTTCCTCAGGGGAGGGGTAGAATTCCTGTGAGTAAGGCTTTTCTATGTAGACCAGAGTAAGATAAGAATCTCTCTCTCCTCCCCCAATCCCTCCCTCCTCTCCCTCCTCTCCCCCCCCTTCTTCTCCCTCTCCTCTCTCTCCCTCCCTCTCCCTTTCTCTCTCTGTATCTCTCTTGTGTGTTGTGAATGTATGAGTTCATGTGGGTATACGGGGGGGGGGGTTGGTCAGAGGTCAGTATCAGGTGTCTTTCCTCGATTGCTCACCTCCTGTATTTTCTGAGACAGGGTCTCTTGATGAACTTAAAGCTCACTGGTTGGGTTAGGCTGGCTTGCCAGTGTTCTCCAGGGATTCCCCTCTCCCCCTCAGTGCTAAGGCCACACTTTGCTTTTCAAGTGGATGTTGGGGATCTAAACTCAGGTCCTCATGCTTGCACAGTAGGCAACTTACTGAGCCCCCCCACCCCCCAGTCCCCAGGGAATTTCTTATGGAAAGATTGAAAGTTGTCAGAAGCCTTTGTATGGGTGGCCTTGTGAAAGAGACATTCTAATTTCTCTGGCTTGCCTCAGGGCGTTGAGGATGATTCAGTGCCTTGGAGAACTGAAAGTATGTGATGTAATAAGTTATATTAGGTGTTGGATCTACCTCTGGAATTCCAGTGGTATTTCATTGAATATTTACTCATTTTTTGATATTTTCATCTTTTTAAAAAGTCCTTTATTCTCCAAAAGGGAAAGTCTGTTATGTATTTCCTTACAATCACATGTGTCTGTATTTCTGTGTTGATTTTTTTGTTTTGTTTTGTTTTGTTTTGTTTTTGTCTTTTTGAGACAGGGTCTCTTTGTAGCTACAGCTGTCCTGGAACTTACTTCCTAGACCAGGCTGTTCTTGAACTCACAAAGATCTGCCTGCCTCTGCCTCCTGAATGCTGGGATTAAAGGTGTGCACCACCACACCCGGCATTCTGTGTTAATTTTTTTAAAGAGATTATTTATTTATTTAGTGAATTTTAAAATCAATTTTTAAATATTTATTTATTTATTTATTTATTTATTTATTTATTTATTATTTTTTTTGGTCTTTTTGAGACAGCGTCTCCCTGTAGCCCCAGCTGTCCTGGAACTCACTCTGTAGACCAGGCTGGCCTTGAACTCACAAAGATCCGCCTGCCTCTGCCTCCCGAGTGCTAGGATTAAAGGCGTGCGCCACCACGCCCGGCCTATTCATTTAAAAATATTCTTGAGTGGATGTGGTGGTGCATGCCTTTAATCTCAGCACTTGGGAGGCAGGCAGGCAGATCTCTGAGTTTTCAAGGTCAGCCTGGTGTACATATGAGTTTCAGGCCAGCTGGAGCTACAGGGAGACCCTATCTCAAAAAGGACCAAAAAAAAATTCTTTATTACTTTTTGTTATTCTGGAGTTATAGGTAATTGTGAGCCACCTGATGTGGCTATTGAGAAATGACTTCAGGTGTTCTTGAAGAGCGGCAAACACTCTTACCTCTCCAGCTTTGTTCTTTGTTTTCATTCGTTCACACATACATAAATATGTTTTTGGTCTTTTTTAAGACAGGATCTCCCTATAGCCACAGCTGGCCTGGAACTCTCTATGTAGACCTTGCTGGCTTCCATCCCACAGAAATCCACCTGCCTTTGCCTCTTGAGTGCTGGGACTAAAGGTGTGCACCACCAGGCTGGGTCTTTTATAAATAACTGTTTTTATTTTATGAGTATGAATGTTTTGTTTGCATGTATGCATGTGCACCATGTGCATGCAGTGCCTTTTAAGGCCAGAAGAGGGTCTGGAAGGGGTCTCAGATGCCCTGGAGGTAGAATTACATATGTGTGCAGGAACTGAACCCAGGCCCTCTGTAAAAGCAGCAAGTGCTTCTATTACTAAGCCATCTCTCTTTTCCTCTACTTAAAACTTAAGTCTTTTTAATGGTTTTTAATCTATTCTGCTGTCAAAGAAAAAGTTCTAAGCAATAATATATCTCTAAAATACAGTTAATATAAGGTCCAATTATAACTTTAAGAAAACTATATATTGGTATTCTATAATTTAGAAATTGTTATGTCAAAAAAACCAGAAATGCTTACTTTTCTTTAGTAGCATACTGATGTGTAATGAATTTGACTAAGTTGAAGAAGACTCTGGAAATGATAGTCTTCCAATAACATTTGAAGCATTAGACTAGCTTACGATGGGAAATGATTGTGTGGTCTTCATTATTTCTGAGGAATTATCCTCTGGGAAGATGCTGAGGCTTATTTCAGAAGATAGAGCATCAGCACCTCAAAAATAATGTTTTAGTTCTTCAGCCCCAGTTGGGGGAATCTAGACATCTGCACAGCCTGTGCCCTCAAGCATCTCAGAGTTGAGTGGAAGATAGACAGGTAAGCTGCTGTGGAGGACAGATGTGCAAGTGCTGTGGACCACAGAGTTGTCTTGGCAAGGGAGACTTCTCAGAGGAAGTAACTGTAAAGCTGAGTGTTGGGTCTCAGAAAGGAGGCAGAAAGAGGCCAAGTGACCTCAGAGAGGCTGGAGATCATGACAATGAATCTCCATCAACTCCAATGTCAAGACTTTTCCTGTCACTTCTGTTTGTGGGATCAGTGTTTAGGATGGCATCCATGTTGTACTGTTTTCTAGAAGCTTGCCTGAAAGTGGAAAGGGCATGTTGGGAGAAGCGGAACTGTACACAGTGTTTGTAAAGGCAGTTTTAAAGACTATAGAGACATTAGCTATGTATAATAAAGGGCTGCCTGCAGCTAAAGGAGACAAAAATGCTGGAGTTTCACTAGAAAGTCATTAATGTAGCCCCCAAGAGGGCAGGATAAGATGGGATTCAGAGTCTGAGTGGTCGAGTACCTGCAACTTCTGCAGGTCTCCATCAGAAAGAATTAAAAAAGAAATGTATTTGTGTGTAGCAGTGGAACACATTGGTTTATAAAATGTCAACTTCCTGCATCTGGGTGTTGAAGGAAGGGTAGGTAACACTGGTACTCTATGAGGGTGGTTGTGTACCATGGGGGTCGGCTGCATGGTCTTTCACAGCACTTCTGATATAAGATTTTATGTGTTTCAGCATTCATAGTAAGCTTAAGATATGCATATACATTGGATAATTTAATGCTAAATGATTCTTAGTTTCATGACTACCTTGCTTAATTATATATCTGAACATTTGAATGTGTTTCTTAGGGCAAACTCATGACTGCTTAGATATGGCAGGTACAGCTTTCCATTTTACCTTTTTCATTGTGAATATAATCCCCATTCAGCAAAGTATAAAGAACTTTTAAAAGAATGGTAGAACAGGTTGGCTATTTACCCGAAGTCTAGTTCTTCTTGTCTTATATCATAGCTCAAGCACATTTCCTAGCTTGCCTTGCAGCCTGGGGATAGGGGAGTATGTCTAGCTTGGCTTGCAGATACAATGGTATCTCTGTACCATTTCTAGACCAGGGCTGTGCAGGTGATCCTCCCCATGCTCTCATGACTCCCTTTTGATGCATGGATGCAGTTGTGATGAGGCTCTGGGTGGTGGGGCCACAGAATGGAGTAAGACCCCTAAGTCGTAGCAAGACAGGGCAGCCTTGGGCTGTTAGGTGACCCTCTGTTAGAGCGGTTACATTTTTTGGTGTGTGTCTATTTACTACAGTACCTAGTGTAATCATAACTAATGCATAAAGTTAAAAAATACTACTAGAACCCAGAAGTCCCTATATCTGTCTTGCCCTATTGTAACCTGTTTCCTCCTGCCACTGGTAATTACTTGAATGGCTTCATTGGTAATCATTTTCTATTCTTTGTAGTTTTATCACTTATATAGACATCCTTAAACCATGTGGTTTATTGCTTGCCCTTTGTGTCCTTTAATGAAATGTGGTTATATGCTTACTTATGTATGCATTCTGAGTGAGCAAATTTAAGAGATGTGTGGCTGCTCTTGCATAGCGGTATTGGTTGAGTTCAATATATTCTAGTATAAGAGGCTATTTTATTTTCATTCTTCTGTTTAGTTCCTTGCTATGTGAATAGATCACAGTATGCTTGGCTCTTTTATGGTTGAGGTTTTTCTTATATTTGGCTATTGTGAACAGCATCGAGTGTGAACATTATTGCTCATATCTCATTTGGTGCCCATGTTATACCTATAAGTGGTGGAGTGGTTGGCTGTAGGTATGGCTGTCTTTAGTTATATAAGAAAATGTCAAGCCATTTTTGCCGGGTGTGGTGGCACACACCTTTAATCCTAGCACTTGGGAGGCAGAGGCAGGCGGATCTTTGTGAGTTCAAGGCCAGCCTGATCTACAGAGTGAGTTCCAGGACAGCTGCGGCTACAGGGAGACCCTGTCTTGAAAAGACCAAAAAAAAAAAGAAAATGCCAAGCCATTTTTAAAGCAGATATTGGTTATGTATGAAAAATCCGATTGCTCAGATTTTGAAGTCTACACTTGATGATGGTAAGAGTTTAAAATTTTCGTTATGTGTTGGGCATCCTGTTTGGGGTTTAGCCAGTTTTAACTCATAAAGATTTTTTTTTAATTTTTCTTTATTTTTTTAGGTGTACGAATGTACTGTCTGCATGTAGGTTTGTGCACCCATCTCGTGCAATGCCTCGGAGATCAGAAGAGGGTGTCAGATTCCCCTGGAACTGGAGTTAAAGACGGTTCTCAGCCGCTATGTGGATGCTGGGGATCGAACCCGGGTCCTCTGCAAGAGCAGTCGGCACTCTTAACCACTAGGCCATCTCTCCAACCCTGACTCATAAAGATTTTTAAAGTCGCTCTTTCTTTTACATCTGGGCCTCATCATCTATGCTAGACTTTGAGGTTGATGTTCAGCAGATTATCATGGTTGATGAGGACATTTGTTTTACAGTTAGCTTCTCATGAGTTTTACTCAAAGTTAGGAAATCTAGACCCATTTAAAACACAAGCAGTAAAATATTCTGGGGGTAGTTTCCAAGAATCTCTTTGTAGCTTTCCAGGTGATCATCATACAGCTAGATGTACCATCTGGAGCCCAAGCACAGTGCGCCTGAAGTGGAAGAGTGTTCTGTCTTGGGAGCCTTGGGAGCTCCCTTGACCTTTAGGCCTTGGCTGGCTGCTTCATTCCTTTTAATTTTCCTTCCCATTTGTGTGGAGTCTCACAGATCCTATTCATGTTGGAGGAACTAAAAATGTGTATTAAACAGAAGTCACTTATATTGTTACAAAATAGCATTAGAACAGTGTTATTCCATTGAAGTCAGTTGTTGGCTTGCTGTAGAATGCTTAGTTTTGATGTTGAGGTAGTAATTAAGCTTTGCTGAACATGTGTGACAGTTTAATTGTGTCTAGATATACATACATAAATTTCATAAAAGGGAGAAAAAATTACTTTTAGAAACAAAGTAGGGGCTGGAGAGAGGGCTAAAGATCATGTGCTGCTCTTGCAGAGGACCTAGGTCTCATTCCTAGCACCCACAGGATGGCTCACAACCATCCTTAATTCCAATTCCAGGGTATCCAGCATCCATTTTTTTGGCCTCCAGGTACCACACACACACTCGGTGCATATGCATAAATGTAGACAAAAATACTCAAACATATAAAGTAAAAACAATAAAAATAAATCTTTTTTAAAAAGAAAGTAAAAAAAAAATGTAGATGTACCAGTGTTGTCCAGTAGAAACGTCGAAAACCGCAAACACTGGTCACACATATAATTTTCAATGCTGTAGCAGATACACTGAAAAAGTAAAAAGGCCTGGCATGGTGGTACATACCTTTAATCCCATCATTTGGGAAGCAGAGGCAGGTGGATCTCTGAGTTCAAGACCAGCCTGGTCTACATAGTTCCAGGCCAGCTTAAAAAAAAAAAAAAAAAAAAAAGTAAAAAGATGGGGGAGAGGTACCTTAGTGGTTCAGAGCACTTGCTGCTCTTTCAGGGGACCTGGGTTTGGTTGTCAGCACCTACATGGCCATGGTGACTGACAATTGTCTGTAACTCCATTTTGAGGAGATCTGACACCCTCTTCTAGGGACTACATGCACATGGTGCACATACATACATGCTGTACCTCATTTGATAACAAATTTGAACATCCAGGAATTCCCTCCATATATTATAGTAAGTGAAATTTAAAGCTAAAAAAGAGCTTTCTCTTCAGTTAAGTGCACTGGCTGCTCTTGCAGAGGGCCAGGGGTTGGTTCCCAGCACCCATATGGCAGCTGACAACTGTCTGTAGCTCTAGTTCCAGGGGATCCAGTGCCCTCTTCTGACCTCTGCAGGCATTGCATGGCATGGATGCACCTACCTACATGCAGGCAATGCACTCATACACATAAAATAAAATAATAAAATATTTTAAAAAGAGGAAAATGTAGTCTTGTTGTAACAGGATGTGACTGTGTATATTTTATTAGTCACATGTCAAAGCCTCTGCATCCTTTGCAAGAAAGAGAAACTGATCAGTCATTCATTCTGGGGACTAAAAGGACAAAGCTTGAAGCCGTGGATCTTCCATACTTGCTGTTTTTCTTAAAGTAGAGATGACACTGATCCTACTTGAGCACTGAGAATAGCAGGATTGTGAGTACAATAAAATTACTGCTTAGACTCAGAAGACACTCAATCTGTGAGCACTAAAATGTTTAGTTTAAGTAGGTAATGGATACAGATTACGTTTAATACACGAAACACAGCACTCAGATTTCTTGTTTCTGTCACTCAATGATATGTTTTCTGTTTTATGAACTATTTTCTAGTTTTTCTTTTAAAAACAACTCAGGAAATATACTTGTCCATGTACTTAAGTACTGCAACTGTATATGTGATGTAAAAAGCAGAGCACACATGCCAGAGAGGAAATCATTGTTATAAAAGACAGATAAATACAGATAAAAGCTGAGCCATAGACTGACAGATGTCTGTGAAACAGCAGTTACAAGTAAAGAATTAAAATAGCACAAGGGAAATTCAACCCACTAAAAAATAGGCACAGGATATCAGATGTCAACTAGATGTCCAACAGATCTATGAAAAAAAAGTCAAATTAAAAAGAATAGTGAGGGGGGCTGGAGAGATGGCCTAGCAGTTAAGAGCGCCAACTGCTCTTGCAGAGGACCCGGGTTCGATCCCCAGCACCCACATGGCGGCTGAGAACCATCCTCCAGTTCCAGGGGAATCCGACACCCTCTTCTGACCTCCGCAGCATTGCACCACACAGGTGCGCAGACCTACATGCAGACAGTACATTCATACACATAAAAAAAAAAAGAATACTGAGATAATATCTTCATTAACTTGGCAACAATTAAAAGTCTGGCAGTGCCAACTGTTGCAAGGCATATGGGACAGTGGGATTTGTACTGCTGAGTGGGAGTGTGAACAGGTCCAAGCTGCTCAAAGAGCAACTTAGCACTCTCTATAAGTGGGAAGTGCTTACCTGTGAGTCTTCCCACACCTGTTCACACAGTGGAATACTATGCAACAGGTCAGCAAAGGAGGTATAATGTATGTATAATCAGCATAGATAAATATTAAGAATCACAGGCACTTGCAGTTTTTTTTTTTTACCAAGTTTATAAAGTGAAACATTCAAAGCAATATAATATATAAAATATACAAATAGTAAAAGAATGGAAATACACTGGGGAGAATTACAACCATCTTTAGACTATTGAATATTTTGTGAGGAGTGGAGGGGACAGGTTTGGAAAGGAGTGGTCCATGTTGGAAGCCTCATTGTACATGTAAGCATGTGCATAGTGGGACATTTTGAGTCATGTCTTTTTCCTTTTTTTTTTTTTTAAGGCAGGGTCTCACTCTGCAGCCCTAGCTGGTCTGGAACTTACTTTGTAGACCATGCTGGCCTTGAACTGACAGAGCTCCACCTACTTCTGCCTCCTGAGTGCTGGGATTAGAGGAACATGCCACTATACCTGGTTCTATCTTTGTCTAGTGGCTTAGTGTCTAGCTTTTCTAGGCCTGAGCATATGGAAACACAACAGATTACAGTTGGTAGCGTGGGCCCTGGACTAAGAATGCCTGGTGCCCACCTGGTGATGGCTAAGCTGCCTATAATTAATGAAAAATGGTAAATATCCGTAGACTGTCCAGTGATGACATTAGTGTGTAGCATGTAGTTGAGTGCATGTAAGCTTATAATAATCAGAGATACATGTTTACTGAATGCATATATATGCATAGTTTAGAATTTTCTCTTGTTCTGCAACTTCACTTTTTCCTAATAATGAGTCTTGGTGGTCTTCGTGTCAAGACATACAAATCATGTAAGTCTTTTCTTTTGAGATAGAATCTCCCTGTAGCCCCAGCTGGCCTGGAACTCACTATATAGGCCAGGCTAGCCTCTATCTCACAGAGATCTGCCTGCTTCTGTCTCTGCCTCCTGAGTCTTGGGACTAAAGGTGTGAGCCACCATCCTGGCCCAAATACATCTTTTTACCACATTAAAAAACCAAAATCTAGCCAGGCACTCGGGAGGCAGAGGCAGGCAGATCTCTGTGAGTTTGAGGTTGGCCTGGTTTACATAGTGAGTTCCACCAGGACAGCTGGAGCTACAGGGAGACCCTGTCTCAAAAAGACCAAAAAAAAAAAAAAAAAATCCAATTATGTCTAATTTGTGATTTGTTTCTGTTATGGGTATGTAAAGTTATTTTTCTGCAATATTTTTTCTTTTTCTTTTAACTTTTAGGAGATCTTTCTCTCTCTGCCTCTGTATATATTTTAATTACTTTTTTGCAACAAAGTCTCACTATATAGCCCAGGCTAGCCTTAAACTCAACAATCCTCCTGTTTTAGCTAAGCCTGAGTAGCTGGAATTACTGGCATGGATCACAGTACCTGCCTAATATTTTCAATATTAACCCTTTGTTAGATATCTCATCTCATTTTTTACTTCTACATTAATTTTTTTCTTTTCTTTTCTTTTTTTTGCCAGATACAACTTCTACATTAATTTTTAAGTTCTACATAATTATTAACTTCTACATATTTTTTGTTACATAGAAGTTTCAAGTATTTATATAGGAAATCTGATTAATCTATAACTTACTATTGTTAAATTATTTATGTGGGATAACAACTAGAGTGTATATTTATGGTGTTAATTTTCATGTCAAGTCAGGATAAGCCAGGACTTTTGGCAGTAACAAGCCATCTCCAATTCTGGTGTAAAAGAGCAGAATTCTTCTTGCTCCATGTCTGATGTGGGCTGGTAGGAAGCCTTTGCTTATCATTTCCGAGGCACTGCAGACAAAAAGGCAAATCTGAGGATGGTTATTCTGCCAGTTAAGAGTTCTGGGTCTGAAATAACACACGCCTCCTCTGCTGCCAGTGTTGAGTGTTGGAAAGTAGTGCCTCATTGTTTGTCAGTGTGTGCTTTTTACAGCTGAGAGAGAACTTTTCAGTTTTGTCAGATGTTGACATTTATAAATTGTCTGTGCCTTTTGCTGTTTTCTATTTTTCCCATGGATGTGAAGAAGTGCTTGTGTGTTAAATAAGTGACTCTCTTCTGTTTTGCAAATATTTCCCCCCACTTTTAATTTTTTGTTGTTGTTTTTTTCATTTTGCTGCACGTAGTCTGAAGATCTTTATATAGTAAAACAAAACAAAACAAAACCAACGATTTCTTTTTATAAAGTCTCTGGTTTCGCCGGGCATGGTGGCGCACGCCTTTAATCTCAGCACTCGGGAGGCAGGGGCAGGCGGATCTCTGTGAGTTCAAAAAGCCAGCCTGGTCTACAGAGCGAGCTCCAGGCCAGCTGGGACTAAAGGGAGACCCTGTCTCAAAAAGACCAAAAAAAGAAAAAACTCTCTGGTTTCTCTTTGACAAAACCTCTAACCAGGTGTGGAACATCCCTTTAATTGCAGCACTCGAGAGGCAGAGGCAGGTGGATCTCTGTGAGATAGAGGCCAGCCTGGTGTATATAGTGAGTTCCAGTCCAGCTGAGGCTGGACTGGAGCCAAAGGAAAAAAAAAAAAAGAAAAAAAAAGAAAAAAACTTCTAAAATTACTAAATATTTTTAAGACATTATTACTTTCTTGAATGTCTTACTTTAATCTTTTTTAGGACATTATTACTTTCTTGAATGTCTTTAATCTTTTTTAGGACATTATTACTTTCTTGAATGTCGTACATTAATCTTTGAAGTGGCAAAAGGTTCTGAGCAGTGAGTGGGCGTTTAAGTTCTGCTCTAACACTCCCCCCACACACAGAAACACATACACACATTAATGTAAAAAAAAAAAAGAACATAAAGCTCCTTTATTCTAAACTTTTCATTTAGAAGAAACTTGTATAAAAGTTGTCCTTTGCAAGCCAAATATACACCAACTTTAAAAAAAATTTTTAGAAAATCTTCAATGTAGCCAAGGCTGGCCTTAGCTCACCGTCCTCTTACCTCAGCAGGAGCGCTGGCATTACAGGTGTGTGACACCATGCCCATACCATGTAAGGTATATTGGATCATGTCTGTCAGTTGTGTGAAGCAGCATTTTGTCAGTTTTGTGAGCTATGATGGCAGTGACTATGCCTTTTGGAGCCCTGCCTGTGGCAGTTGAGTTTGCTCTTCACATGCTCTGGAAGCAGAGCCTGGCCCAGCAGGGCAGCAGCCTTAGGGCAGGCGACGTCAGTCAGACTTTGAGCTTGGTACATGAGTGGTTGAATACACTGTGGGGAACAGCTCCCTGTTCTGAGGACCAAGTGACGTAGCTGTACACTCAGTGCCTACCACATGATGGGTAGCATGAATTGTAGCTAAGTTTGTCCTCTTGGATTTTAGAGACTTATGAGCATAAGTTCTTTCTCACTGTGCCCCTCCCTGTCCTCTCCAGGACTGTTCATTCTCCTGTCTATACCATCCTTGGAAGAATGATTGAGATGGTTTCTGTTTGGACAAGTTTTACATTTGAGACCTATAAAACAATTATTTGACTTTCTCTGTGTGTGTCTTGCAGTGTTTGCTAGCAGAGGTGCACATAACCTGGGCTTCTTTCACTGGGTATCCCATGGTCTTCATGAGTCGTGCTGCTCCCTCTTCCTGGAGTGTCCCCACCAGTCTCTGAATGCCCATGTTGTGGCTCTGCTCCAAGGTTCTGTATCACGGATACTTGGGGGTTTCCCCTGAGTTGGGCAAGACTTCCCCTTCCCCTGGGTATCCTAAACTTTAGTGCTCATCTCAGACTCTGCTCTGGGACTGTGGCTCACCTTGTGAGCTTTTTCCTGCATGGTCATATTCCATGGTTCTTCTTGGGCACAGCTATCCTGGCAATTATGAAATAGATGGATGATTTTTTTATTTATGTATTTATTTTTATGTGTATGAATGTACTGTCTGCATGTAGGTTTGTGTACCTGTGTCGTGCAATGCTGTGGAGGTCAGAAGAGGGCGTCGGATTCCCCTGGAACTGGAGTTGAAGATGGTTCTCAGCCGCCATGTGGGTGCTGGGGATCAAACCTGGATCCTCTGCAAGAGCAGTCAGTGCTCTTAACCGCTAGGCCATCTCTCCAGCCCCGATGGATGATTTTTATGCCATGGTTTTAGTGAGGTTACCTAATAGTGAGACTTAATTTCCTTATCTGTAAAATGAGCCTCTGGGACATTTGAATTACTCTTGCCATGATCACCAATTAAGTTGGAGCCACCAAATTAGATAGCCAGTTTGGACTTTATGTGAGAGAAGAGGGTGAGTGATGTTGAGAAAAGCTCCTGCGGAGCTGGGGGCAGGGGTGGGGGGGAGGGTTGTGTATCTACTGCCCTGGCCTTACCCTTACTGATTTGACAGTGATCACTGTCAAATTGGCTTCTTCTCTTACATTTTCAGAAGGCTTCTTGATCCTCTGCTACTCCTAATTCTTTAACATTGCAGGTCTCAAGGGTTCTGCCCAAAGTCATCTTGTCTCTCTGCAGCTTTCCTTCAGCTGTGTCCATTGCTTCCAAATTCATGTTTGTTTCGCTGCCTCCAGACCTTTCTGAGCCATGTTCAACTGTGTATACTTGAACCACATACACCAGAGGTATAGTATTCATTTTCCCGAGGCTGTTCTTCCCCTCATATTTCCCAGTTTTGATTCATGTTGGCATCCTCCACAAATGGCTCTTGCTTTTTTGCAATCTCTCCTGCCTCTGTCTCATGGCCAGTCCTGATGACTTTTGTTCTGATTGGTTCCCTCAGCCCCTCCCCACCCCCCAGCAAGTCTAGGCTCTCTTGGCCAGGGGACTAGAACTAGAACAGGAGCTTCCTACATACACTGTCTCTATGCATACCTTGTTCTGTGTTATACAAGGCAGAGGTAGCGGGTGGGTCTTGTGCTCCCCCCCCACCCCCGCCCCAGACAGGGTCTGGTCACCATACCTGGCTCCCCCCTCCACACTCAATGCTTTCTTAATTATACCACTTTGGTGGTTTTTCATTGTTATTAAATGCCTTAGCATGACACACAGGGCCTCTTGCTACCTAGGACACCCGTCCCTCATCTCCCACACTGCTCATTTGCACTTTCCTACGTGAATGCTTCTTTTATGCTTCTATTTCTTAGATGCTCTTTCCTTTATTGTCCAGCACAACGGCTTTCATACTTCAGAGTTACGTTAAAAGAACCTGTATCTGTTTTTATTTTTGTGTGTTTTATTTTTGAAAAAAAAATATAGTCTTTGGTGTCAAAAATTTGGATCGAGGGGTTGGAGAGATGGCTTAACAGTTAAGAGCACTGACTGTTCTTGAGGAGGACCTGGGTTTGGTTCCCAACATCCACATGGCATCTAACAACCATCCATAAATCTAGTTTTAGGAGATCTGATTCCCTCTTCTGACCTCCGTGGGTATTGCACAACACAGGTGTACGTACATACCTGCACATACTTGCAGGCAACAAACTCATATACATAAGATAAAACTAATAGATAATGGGAGGCAGAGGCAAGGTGATCTCTCTGAGATCGAAGCCAGCCTGGTCAACATAGTGAGTTACAGGATGGCTGGCTGCAAGGAGACCTTGTCTCAAAAAAAAGACAAGAAAAATTGGATTGAATGTCTGGCATAAGAACTGATTTATTGTCCTTGATGTGAAAGACCACAGTCTTAAGAGTAGATGATTACAGAGATCATATAAAATTCTGTTACTAGTGTTAGAATATTTGTATCATAGTTACATCTTCCTTTATATTATAAAAATACATTGATATGTGAAGAAAACAGGACAAGTGACAGGGAGGGGGGGAAAAAGCTTCTCAGAGGACAGTGGTGCTCTGCCAGGACTGGGAACTACTTGCCCCTCTGTCAGCTGTTTGTGACACTCTCCCTCCCCCCTTCAGGCTTTCCTCTGAAGTGGTGCTCCTAAACCACTTTCTGCACACTTCCCAATGACCCTCTAATATTCTTTGATAGCCCTGTGCCTGTGCTTGCTTTCTCTGTTATATTCTAAAGTTATCCTGCAGGAGAGGGCTAAGGTTTTGCATTTTCAGATCATTAAACATTCTGTCTGTTGTAAAATGCCGTATGAATTTTTAATAAATTAAGAGATATTTAAGAAAAAGGATTAAGGTACTTGAAAGTTATAAGAAGCTATGTGAATAATTATAGTGTCAAGAATAGTTATTTTGGAGCTGGAGAGATGGCTCAGCAGTTAAGAGCACCGACTGCTCTTGCAGAGGATCCAGGTTCGATTCCCAGCACCCACATGGCGACTAAGAACCGTCTTTAACTCCAGTTCCAGGGGAATCCGACGCCCTCTTCTGACCTCTGTGTCATTGCACAACACAGGTGCACCAACCTACATGCATACAGTACACTCATACACATACAAATAAATAAATAAAATTTAAAAAAGTTATTTTTTCAGATTTATTTACTTTTGTCTTAATTTTAAAAATTACTGTTAGAACTTTTTGGAAGGAACAACTGCTAGAAACTGGTTAGGAAGACTTTTGTCTTGTATTGAATGTGTTCTAGAGAACAGTGATCTCTTAGACAACATCCAATGTTCAACTATTTCTCCTTAAAACTGAAGACAAGAATGTACTTGTCTGTGACTTTGGGCAGAGGTAGCTTTTATTTACAGATTTTGAGAAGTATTTTCCTTAACATTTCACAAGACTGACTCCCATAAGAGAAATGTTCTCAGTTCTGTTGGTAGAGAGACAAGAGCAGCCTCAGGCTTGCCTGGTCAGCTCTGTCTGTGAGAAGAGCCGGGCTCTGAGAGAAGGGCTGTGGGAGACTGGGGGAGGATATATGTGATTCCATCTTTCCCAGTCACATTCTTGCCGTTCCTCTAGCTAAGCTACAGTAGTGGTTTTTAGACTACAGCAGTGACCTCCCCACCCCTGTGCTCCCACTTCCATGGACAGTCCTATATCCCTGTCCCACCAAATCTGCGGTCCCCAGCCTTTTTGTAGCCTCTGGGACCTGGAGGGAGCTTGACTCTGTCCGGGTGCATTGTGGGAAATCTGGAGTTCTACTTTTATTTTTTCTTCTATTCTTTATTTTTTTTTCATTTTTTAACAATAAGTAATAATTTATGAGTACAAGCATCCTTCATGTAAAACCAATTTGCAAGCAGTTGTGCCCAAACCCACACAGCCCAAGGGTCCCACCATCCAGCTGGGGGGGCTTGTATGTACAATCAAGTTGATCAAATAAGTGTCCAGTCTATATTGCTGTAGTTTCACCATTCACCCCAATCACAGCCCTCACTTCTACCACGCCCCCTCTTCTGCAGATTGTTCCCTAGGCTTAGAAAAGGGGCACAGGTGGACGAGAAGCAAAACGGTTTACTTTCTCTGGAGCTGTCGTTTTGGACTTTGGTCAATTCTGGCTGTTTCCTTTCATGGGCTGACAGTTTGTCCAGGAATAACCTTTCAATCCTGCTAATGAAGCACAAGCAATTAGATATATAGGTATTTAAACAGTACTAATTGTTATGGTAGGTTACTTTGGTATAGACACACATGTTTGGATGGTATGTTAATCCATGAATTACTTTTTTTCTGTAAAATATGACAGGGTCTTACTGTGGCTTATAACATCTGGAGTTCTTCTTTTCTACCAGTTGTGTGGGTAACTGAGTCATTCAAACAGGTTTCTGTGTCCCTTAACCAGCGTGTCCTGTGCTTTCCATCTCCGTGTATGTACTGTTGTCTGAATTCTTCCAGGGACCCCTCCTAATCTGGGCACACCTGTCTCCTCACCTGAGCACACCTGTCTCCTGCCAGGTGTAGTGCAGACTGTATGTATTAGGCCATTTCCTAGAACTTGAAACTTATCTCTTAGAAATGCCTCTTTTATGGTTTTGGGTTTTTTGTAAACTGGGACTTTTATGTCTATATCTGTGGTGTTTTGTCCTTAGAATTTAAATGTAACATTTAATGAAAAATTCAAGTCTGTTGCTAATACAAAATTTTAATTTTTCTTTGCAGGTCAACTTTGTAGTGTGCCAACTCTCTGCCTTGTTAGCAGCCATTTGGTTTCGAACTTATCTACATTCAAGCAAAACTAGCTCTTTTATAAGACACGTAGTTGCTACCCTTTTGGGCCTTTATCTTGCATTTTTTTGCTTTGGATGGTAAGTAGTTATTTTGATCATGTTTAAATGAAGGCTACTTAGATATATTTAAGAATTGAATACTTACCTAGCAGGGGAAATACCATGATCATGAAGGTGGTTTGCCCAGGGTGAGGCTCATTTATTGCACTCTGGGTGTGGTGACCCCTGCGATTTCCCCAAATACGGGAAACTTGACTGCATAATTTGTGGTAGTGGGGGACTGCATTCATACTCTCCCCTGTTTAAAAAAAAAAAAAGAATTGAGTGTGTAGAAAGATACATTACCTAGGGTTTCATTCTTAAGTGTACTTTCAACACTTATTTTTAGTGTAGAAACAAAGGATTGGAAATTGTATTAAGTTCTAAAAAGTTTTGTCTTACGTATTGCTTAAAATTTAAGGGACATGAAAAAGATATAAAGACAATCTGTCATAGGTAATTCTTTTAAACTGCTCTGTAAATATTTTATGCTGAGACGACCATTAACATTTTTTGGTTGTTTGTTCATGTGGGTTTTCCCTTTGAAGCCTGTGGTAGTTTGTCTTCCATTGCTGTGACAAAACACTGACCGACACCAACTTGGGGAGGAAAGGGTTTATTCAGCTTACATCTCCTGGGTCACAGTTCTCACTCAGGGAGCCCAAGGCAAGAACTCAGGGCAGGAACCTGGAGGCAGGAGCTGAAGCACAGACCATGGAGGAGTGCTGTTCTCTGGCTTGCTCTCCCTGGCTTGCTCAGCCTGCCTTCTTATACTGTCACTGCTCAACAATCAAGACAATACACCACAGATGTGGCCACAGGCCAATCCAATGGAGCCAATTCCCCAACCGAGGCTCCCTCAACCCAGGTGTGTCAAGTTGACACCAAAGCTATCCAGCACAAAGCCTATGATCGACTCTTTTAACTTTTTCTTTTTAAAGATTCTACCATTAGCACAAAGAGCTTTTGTTTATTCTTGATAGAGAAAAATTATTTGTGATAAAAAGTTTTTGTTCATGATTCTTTTTTTTTTGGTCTTTTTGAGACAGGGTCTCCCTGTAGCCTCAGCTGTCCTGGAACTTGCTCTGTAGACCAGGCTGGCCTTGAACTCACAAAGATCCGCCTGCCTCTGCCTCCCAAGTGCTAGGATTAAAGGTGTGCGCCACCATGCCCGGTTATTTCTTAATCTGCCTTTTGGATCCAGCAATTGCAAATGTTTCCTAGGAACTCAAAAATCAATTAAGGATGGTCAATACATCGCTACCATAAATCAACTAAGGATAATTTAGCCTTTTCTACCATAAATCAACTAATGATAATTGATTCCAGTTCTAACACATTGCCCTGTGGCTGGCTTTCTGATAGGCAAAGAAATCTGGGCCTCCAGTTGTGGGTATAGATTTCACTATGATCTCTGTAAGATCTAAGCATGTGGTCTTTTTCACTTATTTGACATATCAACTCTGTCTCCTCAAAGTTTTCAGGTTTCTTTTTCAACTTCTTGTAGGAGGTGATATATATTTTTAAACATCACAGAACTTTTCAAACACAGAATCCCAGAGGATAATGATACGATTCATTAGTTAGCTTTACTAGCAGTTAGCATTTTGCTCTTCTATCCTTTCCCCAACTTTTTAGAGTATTTTAAAAAAGATTCATTTTGGTGCTGGAGAGATGGCTCAGCAGTTAAGAGCATTGGCTGCTCTTGCAGAAGACTGGGGTTCAAATCCCAGTACCTACATGGTGGCTAACAATTGGCTATAGCTCTGGTTCCAGGGTATCCAATGCCCTCTTCTGACCTCCAAAAGCATTGTATGACATGGGGGCATTTACATACATGCAGGCAATACACTCATATACATAAAATAAAACATTAAATCAAAAAGGCTTTTATTTTTAAGTTATGCATCTGTGTGGGGGGGGTGCTGCGGTATGTGCGTGTGAGTCCAGGTGCTCATGGGTGCTGGAGGTGTCAGATTTAACTGGAGTTATAAGTGGTTGCTAGTTATCTGACATGGGAGCTGGGAACCAAACTTGGGTCCTCTGCAAGTGCAGAACATGCTCCTAACCTCTGAGCCATCTCTTCAGTGCCTGTTTTAATTTTGAAGCATATCTCAGTCTATAATTCACTCATAAATAACTTAAGTATTCCATATGTATTTGTAGCATATTTTCAGGAGGGATTGGAGAAGACTTAACTCGGATTGGTCCAGGGGCATCCTTCACTTTATGGTCTGTGGAAAAAGTAGATGAGTGCAGTGGATGCCCAGGGACAAGGAGGTTGTTTTTTTTTTTTTTTTTTTTTTTTTTTTTTTTTTTTTGAGGTACTAAAAATCTAAACANTTTTTTTTCTGTTGCTGTGATAAACATCATAACCAAAAGCAACTTTGGGAGGAAAGAGTTTATTTCATGTTATACTTCCACATCACGGTCTATAATTGGGAGAAGTCAGGGCAGGAATTCAAGGTAGGAACTGAAGCAGAGACTGAAGGAATGTTTCTTACTGGCTAGATCACAGTCTATAATTGGGAGAAGTTGGGACAGGAATTCAAGGTAGGAACTGAAGCAGAGACCATGAAGGAATGCTTCTTACTGGCTTGCTCCTCTGCCCTATTTCAGCCATTCTTGTTCAGCCCAGACCCTCCTGCCCATGGGTGGCACATCTCACAGTGGACATGTCAATTAGTAATCAGGAAAATACCCCCATAGACATGCCCACAGGCCAGTCCGATACAGGAAATCCCTTAGTTGAGGTTCCCTCTTCTCATGTGACTCAAGCCAGAGCTGAGTGAGTTTACTTAGCTGTCCTTTACTGAGAAGTGTTCCTAGGAAGAAGGGTTCTTTCTCTTAGGTCTTCTTGGATACTTTATAACACAGTGTCCCAAAGTTACTAGGCTTTAATGTCAATGTTAAATCATCTTAAGTTTCAAGTTATACATGGTAACAAGATTTTTATTTGTTTGCTTGTTTATTCTTTGTTCTTGTCTCCTCCTCCCCCCTACCTCTACCCCCACTCTACCCCACCCCCCTTTTCTGTAGCCTCAGTTGGCCTAGATCTTGCTATATACATAGACTGGTCTGGTTTTGCTCTCACAGAGATCTGTCTGCCTCTGCTGGGACTAAGGGAGCACCACTTATCTTAAAGGAGAGACTTTGTATTAATAGCTCTTCAGTAGTGGAATTAGCTAATGGGGGAGTATTCTGGATTACTCTTTAGTTTTGCATTTGTTAGTATTTTTGTTTTTAGGCTCAAAGGCAATCCTGGCACTGATTTTTACAACTTCCTTTGGAGAGCATCATGCTTGTCTATAAATACAATTGATCATTTTGTCTAGTTCTATTTTGTCTCCCCCTTTTTTCTTTATTACTTACCAGTTTTTTAAACAATTATATTCATTTCAATATGTTTAAAAATATTTTATTTATTATTTTATGTGTATGAATGTATTGCCTGCATATATGTCAGTGCATCCATGTTGTGCAGTACTCTTGGAGATCAGAAGAGGGTGTAAAATACCCTGGAACTGGAGTAAAGACAGTGTTAGCCACCATGTACGTGCTGGGATTCAAACCCAGATCCTCTGCAAGAGCAGCCAATACTTCTAACTGCTGAGCCATCTCTCCAACCCCCATCATTTAAATATCTTTGATAGGAGTGTAGGATAATGAGAGACAGGGCCATGGATTAGTGGGTAAATGTACTTGCCTCCAAGCCTGATGACCTGAGTTTGCTCTTGGGAGCCACATGGTGGAAGGATAGAATTAACTCCCACAATTTGTCCTCTGACTTCCACATGCCTGCCTACATACACTCACCCACACCCACTCATGCCAGTCCCTCCCCCAAATAAGTAAATGTAATAAATATTTCAAGAACAGAATAGGGTAATGAAAGCTTAGACTTTGAAGCCAGAGAGACCTGGGTTGATTCTCAGGGCTTTGGACATAGTATTTACCCCCCTTAGCTTTATTTTTCTCATCTGTAAAATGGAACCAGAGATTAATTGCCATGGGGCCTGAAACCATAGCACTATAGAAAGAGCATGGGACTGGTATTCGGACTTAGTCGTCAGTTACATGCTGAGTGTCCCTTATCCGAAATTCTTGGGGACCAGAAGTGTTTCTGATTTTGGAGTATTACAGACTTTGGGTTATTTACATAGACTTTATTGGTTGAGAGTCTCTAATAAATAAGCCTTTGCTTTTTGATGCTCCAAAACCTGAATTTAGTGAGTGGATTTGTGGATTAGGTATGTCCATTTACCACCATCTAGTTGATGATCCAGACTGGGAATGTCTATGTGTGTCCTGTCTCCCGTCACTCTTTTTCATGTAATATTAAAGTAGCTACATATTTGTGTGGAAACTCTCTGAAGACAGTCTTGTTTACTCTTGTATTTCCAGTGTCCAGTACAGTGGTTTCTAGAAAGTAAGACTTTCAGGAGCAAGAGCAGTGCTAGAGCACTTGCTTTAGCATGTCGGAGAAACTGTGTTTGTCCTGCAGCACTGCAGCCCACCAAAGAAAGACCAGAGTAAAAGCTAGCTGAATAATCAAAGGTGTTTTTGATCTTATTTTAAAAACTTGTCTTTTAGTTTGTTGGATATTAATTCTCTACCTGTCTTTAGTGTTAGCTGAAATTCAAAATAAATAAAAATAAAAATTAGATAAAGCCAAATTGAGGTTTTTGGATGAATCATTGTTTTATTTTCAAAGTGCTTAAGTAAAAACAAACAAGCAAACAAACAAAACAAAGTGCTTAAGTAGTTTGAAAGATTATGATACACATTTGGCCCCATCCCATCCCTTGAAGAGTCAGTCAGTTGATATTTGGCCAGAAACAACTTGAGTTTTTATGTGAGCTAGAGTGCAATTATATGACCACTGGTTCTCAGCTTCAAAACCATGACAGTTGGATAGAGTTGTTCTAACTCCACTTAAGATAGACTATTTTCTTCTTTATTAATAACACTTAATAGTTGGATGCTTATTTTTTTTTAATTTTTTAAAATTTTATTTATTTTTGTATGTGTATGAATGTACTGTCTGTATGTAAGTCTGTGCACTCGTGTCGTGCAGTGCCGCGGGGGTCAGAAGAGGGTCTCCAATTCCCCCGGAACTGGAGTTCTCCTGGAATTGGAGTTACAGACAGTTCTTAGCTGCCATGTGGGTGCTGGGGATCAAACCCGGGTCCTCTGCAAGAGGAGTCGGTGCTCGCTCTTAACCGCTAGGCTATCTCTCCAGCCCATTAGTTGGATGCTTATTACGACAGATAACCCAGCCAATTCTTTACCATTGTTAGTTACTTCGTAATCCTGAAAAGCCTTAAGTGGCTAGCTTGTACTTATTTACTATGCACAGTTGACTAATGAGGAGAAGCTGAATAACTGAAAAAATCAGCAGTGCAGTGACTGAGTAGAGGAGGAACCTTATGCTTATTGTGGATTCAGTAGTGCTGGGGGGGGCAGTGCTGATAAACAGCTGGCTGACCAGATGTTATGCTGTACCCAAAAGATTGCTAAGGACCTGAAGGCCATCAAGCACCAGAATATTGTTGGAGAAATAAAACTGTTAGCTTCAGAATTATCCCACATCCTTATTGTAAGGAAATTTATTTAGATAAGGAACAGGTTTCCTTAAAAGTACTCAATCAAACATGTTTTTTTTTTCCCTTAAGATAAGTGCCTGTAATGCATTCTACTGCTCATTTTAAAAGTCCTTAAAAATACATAGAATTCTCCTTCAACATGTTCACATGGTCTGTTAGTGAATTGTTACTGTTGACAATAAATAGCCAGATGGTTTTGAAAAGTATATATTTTAATTAATTGTATTATTATTATTGTCTTTTTGAGACAGGGTCTCCCTATAACTCCAGCTCGCCTGGAATTGGCTCTGTAGACCAAAGTGGCCTTGATCTTACATAGATCCACATGCCTCTGCCTCCCAAGTGCTGGGACTAAAGGCATGCATCACTACACCTGGCTTAATTAATTGTTGTAAAGTTTCAGTCTGTTTCCATTATACTTCTGTAGCTTTTCTTGTGTCCTCATAGATGTCTGAGCTGTCATTGTTTTCTTCATATATGGGGTTTGTATATGGGGGTGGAGAGGTGGAGACACAGACTGGCCTACTCTTTATAGTGGGTAAAGTATGTATGTTCTATGGGGCTGCTTCAGAGCCTACTCCTTGTTTCGAATATGCCTGTGGAAAAATGTGTTCGAAAATTTAAGCATTTTTTCCACATTTGAGTTATCAGATAATCTATAATGATGAAGTTTCAAATAATTTTAGGCCAGGCGTGGTGGTACATACCTTTAATCCCAGTACTCAGGAGGCAGAGGTAGGGAGATCTCTGTGAGTTCAAAGCCAGCCTGGTCTACAGAGCGAGTTCCAGGCCATCTGGGGCTACAGGGAAACCCTGTCTCAAAAAGACCAATAATAATAATAATAATTTTAAGTCTATGTTAGAGTCCTTATGAATCTCAGAGGGAGTTGGATTGAATTTAATCCCAGAGGTCCAAATCTTGTTTTACCTGAGGTTTGTAAAACAAATAGATAAATTGGGTTTCTCATTAAATGGTTGATTTATCAGAGTATCAGAATGACTGTGTCATAAAAGCCAGAATGCTTTATAAATATATTTTAGTAAATTAGCAAATGACTAGATTTTTAGAAGGAGGTTTATTTGACTTGGAGAAACCATGTTGTTGTTTTTTTTAATTAATTAATTTATTTTATGTATATGAATGTACTGTCTGCATGTAGGTTTGTGCACCCGTGTCGTGCAATGCTGCGGAGGTCAGAAGAGGGCGTCGGATTCCCCTGGAACTGGAGTTCTCCTGGAATTGGAGTTATGGACAGTTCTTAGCCGCCATGTGGGTGCTGAGGATCGAACCCGGGTCCTCTGCAAGAGCAGTCGGGGTTCTCAACCGCTAGGTCATCTCTCCAGCCCGAGAAACCATGTTTTAAGACTAGATCTGAGTGATTTTTAGTAAATTGTCATACTTAGTAATTTTTTTTTTGTTGTTTTGTGTGTAATAGTGTTTTAAAAAAGATAAGGATAATAAAAAGCTGGTGTTGGAGAAGTTTAAGAAACAGCTGGCAGCTGGCAGGACTTTGCTGAAATCCATATTTATTCTTCCTTTTAAAATTATTGTGCTGGGCGCTGGAGAGATGGCTCAGCAGTTAAGAGTGCCAACTGCTCTTGCAGAGGACCTGGGTTTGATTCCCAGCACTCATATGGCAGCTAAGAACCATTTTTAAGCCGGGCATGGTGGCCCATGCCTTTAATCCTAGCACTCGGGAGGCAGAACCAGGTGGACCTCTGTGAGTTCAGGGCCAGCTGTGGCTGCAGGGAGACCCTGTCTCAAAAAAAAAAAAAATTATTGTGCCTTGTGTTATGAAGAAGGCCATAATCCTCAACACACATGACCCCAGTGACTCTCCTGTTGCTTAGTTGTGAGGAATTCTTGGGTTGGCTTGTAAGTGTTGGTTTTATTTACTCGGCTCCTGGGGCTTGAGGTATGGGATTCCATTTCCAAGGTGTTCACAGGATATCCTTTGGGCTTGGCAGTTCTAATTCCTTATTTTTGATAATGGGAATATTCTGAGTTGTACTTATGTACTTTTTCACCTAAAGTATATGATCTTGATGTTTGCAACTTCTTCTAACAGCATTTTCTCTTTTTATAGGTATGCCTTACATTTTCTTGTACAAAGTGGGATTTCCTACTGTATCATGATCATAGTAGGAGTAGAGAGCATGCACAAGTGAGTATTCCCTTCAGTAGAAATATGCCTTTCACTTTTAATAGAATTGGATCAAAATAGAGTGTATTTATTACACTAAAATACTTGTGAATTATAATTTATTAAGGAACTGTCATAAATATAAATCCAAAGTCATTGGTATATGTTACTCTTCTGTTTACTTAAGGCAGAATTTCAAATCTCAGCACTGACATTTGAGGATGGAAATTCTTTGATGTTTAAGACTGACTGTGCATTGTGGGATGTTTAGTATCACCCCTGGCTTCCATCCACTAGACTGTGGGAAAACCCCAAGTTGTGACAACCATAAATGTTTCTAGATATTTTCAGATGTCTCTTGAGGGCAGGATTGCCTCTCTTTAGCAGCTACTGGTTTAGGCTACAGGTGATAGCAGTGGAGAACTGGACTGAAGTGAACAGAGACTTAAAAGGTAAATTTAGCCAGGCGTGGTGGCGCACGCCTTTAATCCCAGCAGAGGCAGGTGGATCCCTGTGAGTTCAAGGCCAACCTGGTCTACAGAGTGAGCTCCAGGCCAGCTGGGACTAAAGGGAGACCCTGTCTCAAAAATACCCCCTCTCCCAAAAAAGGTAAATTTAGGACTGAGAAATCCTTAGTGTCCCCACTCATCCAGGAAGGGAAGATGGTATCTAGGGGCGTCCTCACTTCCTAGCTTGAACAATAGAGGAAATGGAAGCAGTTTCCCAAGGTAGGGGATTCTGAAAGCAGGGAGCATATTGAGGGTGGCAGAGTATTTCAAGCCCTTAAAACAGTGTTTGCAGGGCTGGAGGGACGGCTCAATGGTTAAGAGCACTGACTGCTCTTACAGGGGACCTCAGTTCAGTTCCCAGCACCCACATGGTGGCTAACCTCCCTAACTCCACTTCTGGGGGATCCAATGTCCTCTTCTGACCTTTGTGGGCATTGTATGACATGGGTGCACTTCCATACATGAAGGCAGTATACTCATACACATAAAATAAATAATAAAATATTTTTTAAAACCCAGTGCTTGCTGTGTAGTAAACATTCAGTGAATATTTGCTGAGTAAATGAATGTTGACTCAAGTAACTATGAGATATAGGATAGGAGGTGAATACCTAGGTAGTCATGTGATCAGCTGGAAATGTAAATTTGGGAGCAGTACTATGTAAAAAGTACCTGGATGGAAACCCAAAGACAGAGTGTCCCAGTAGACCCTGCTAGTTCTGTAACGTGACATGTAGCGTTTGACATATGCACTTTATTTCTGAATTCTGAAATGTACATGGCTATAGGAGTTTTGCATAAGGACTAGGACCCTAGCTTTTGGATAGCATTTATCTAATCTTATTTTGTATCTTTTGTGTTTGGCATTACTAGACATCCCTTCTGTTGTCATGTGCTATTTGATTAGTCAGCTTTCTCTAGAGGAGCAGAAACAATAGTATGTAGTATAAAAGAGGATTTTTCAGAGTGACTTACATAGTCAGAGGCTGGATAGTTCCATAGTGGCCATATGCATACTGAATAGCCAAAGAACCTATGTCCTGTTCAGTTCAAGGGGATGGAGGCCACAGAGCAGAAGGGACCAGTCTGAGCTCCAGCCCAAGGCTGGAGGCCTGGAGAGTCTCTGCTGTGAATCCACACTGAAAAGCTGGAGTCTGGTACACCAGTGGACTACCAGCTCGGGAAAAATTGAGCTCACATGCTTAGCTGGCTGCTGCTTCCTTCAACTCTGTTCTGTTGGTGAGCCTGTTGGATGCTGCTGCCCTCATTTAGGGCAGGTCTTCCTTCCATATTTACTGTCCCACATGCCAGTCGTTTCTAGAAATACTCTCACAGACACACTTAGAAATACACTCTACTAATCCCCCAGGAATCTCTCAACCTGATCAAGTTGACATTCAAGATTACTGGAACAGATGCTCCCCCTTCCCTTCCTCCTCTTTCCCCTCCCCCTTCTTCCTCCTCCTCTTCCTCTTCCTCTCAAAATAGAGTCTCACTATGTATCTGTAGTTTGCCTTGAACTTACTATGTAGACGAGGCTAGTCTTAAACTCATAGAGATCTGCCTCCTGAAATGCTGGGACTAAAGGTATATACCACTATGCCCAGCAAACAGCTGGTTTTCTTTTTTTTTAAATTTTATTTATTTTTGTATGCGTATGAGCGTACTGTCTGCATGTAGGTTTGTGCACCCATGTTGTGCAATGTCGTGGAGGTTAGAAGAGGGTCTCGGATTCCCCTGGAACTGGAGTTCTCCTGGAATTGGAGTTACAGACGGTTCTTAACCTCCATGTGGGTGCTGGGGATTGAACCCGGGTCCTCTGCAAGAGCAGTCAGTGCTCTTAAGCACTAGGCTATCTCTCCAGCCCCAACAGCTGGTTTTCTTAAAAGGTGGTTGAAATGCTTGCTGCCTTCTTGTTATAGTGTGTGTGTGTGTGTGTGTGTGTGTGTGTGTTGGTTTGTGTAAAAGGGAAATGAAATAACGATGAAGCTAAACCTGATGTTTAACACTTAAGAGTATGGAATGCTTTATTCAGAATAACATAAAAAGACAGGCAGATGGCTCACACTTGTAATCCCAACTTTTATTTTAATTTTTATTTTTTGATGTTTTTGAGACAGGGTCTCCCTGTAGACCAGGCTGGCCTTGAACTCAAAAAGATCCGCCTGCCTCTGCCTCCCAACTGCTAGGATTAAAGGCGTGCGCCACCACGCCCAGTTTGTAATCCCAACTTTTATAGAAGGATGGGTATGAGTTTGAGGCCAGTGTGGGTTATTTAGTGAGACTTTGTCTTAAAACAGCTACAATAGCAACAAACAATAATGTAAACAAAATAGTAAAAGACATAATGCAAGATAAATATGCATAAATTGATGATACTTTTATGTATATCAGAAATGAACAGTCCAAATGCAGTCCTAAAAACTGATTCAGGGTACTGGAGAGATGGCCTAGCGGTTAAGCGCACCGACTGCTCTTACAGAGGACCTGGGTTCAATCCCCAGCACCCACATGGCGGCTGAGAACCGTCTTTGACTCCAGTTTTAGGGGAATCCAACACCCTCTTCTGACCTCCGTGGTGTTGCATGACATGGTGCACAAACCTACATGCAGACAGTACATTCATACACATATAAAAAAACAACAACAAGCTAATTCAGGGCTGGAGAGATGGCTCAGCGGTTAAGAGCACCAACTGCCTCTTATAGAGGAACTGGGTTTGATTCCCAGCACCCACATGGTAGCTAAGAACTGTCTTTAAGCTGGGCATGGTAGCGCACGCCTTTAATCCCAGCACTTGGGAGGCAGAAGCAGGCGGATCTCTGTGAGTTCAAGGCCAGCCTGGTCTACAGAGTGAACTCCAGGACAGCTGGGGCTATAGGGAGACCCTGTCTCCAGAAAAAAATTAAAAAAACACAAACAAAACTGATTCATTGTAGCTGGGCATGGTGGAACACACTATGCACTTGGGAGGCATGGGCAGGTAGATATATCTGTGAGTTCAAGGCTAGTCTGGTTTATATAATGAGTTCCAGACCAGCTAGGGCTACCTCATGAAAAAAGAAATCTATTTATGGGGCTGGAAAGATGGCTCATCAGTGAAGAGGACTTGGTACTCTAGCTGGGTGTGGAAGGAGGCAGATCTCTGTGAGACTGAAGCCAGCCTAGTTTACATAGCAGATTCCAGGCCAGCTGGGAGACCCTGCCTAAATGAACAAACAAACCCCAGAAGTATAAAATTCCACACTGGAAAGAAATATATCACTGAAACAAAGCAGACCTGATAGAGAGACGCACTGTGTTCACAGGTTAGAAGTGGTTAAAATGGCAGCTTTTTCATGTTTTAGCATCAGTAGCAGGCATCTTTGTAGAAGTTGACACACTGACCCTGAACCTTAAGTAGAAATACAAAGGACCCAAGGTATCCTCAAAAGAACAGAATTGGAAGGCCCCCACTATCTCCTTGTTTCAAAAACCTGCCATAAAGGTAGAGTAATCAGGAAGGAGCATTGTCACATGACTGTGGAGTGTGGTTAGTAGGGTGCTGCTATTCTTCAGGGGCATCTTGGTTGCATCCTTAGTGCCGTGCCTCTCCTCACTGTGAATGTGTTGGAGCACAGGCCCTGCTGTCTGTCTTTTTATAGGTCTTGCAGAGTGCCTGGCATATGGGGGTGGGGTGCTTTCAGTATTTGTCATAGAGCGAGTTTAAAATGCAGCATGCTTCATCTGCTAAACTCTTTGTCTGTTCTCAGGGCTTAATGTCCTACCTTTCTTAGAAAGCATTTTCTCTCTTCTTCCACAGGTTTTGTGTACTGTGTGCCCTCTGCTTGGAGTTTTCTTCCTTCTCCCATCACTTTCTCACTGACTTTTTTAGATATTGTCCTAGACTGCAAATTCTGTGACAGCAGTCTCTACCATGCCTGCTTTATGTTTTGGATGTAGCAAATTACCTGGGAGAGTGTGTGTTCTCAGTATGTGTTCCATGAATGAATGAACGGTTGGAGGAGTAATTGCATGACTTCTGCCTGATAGCAAACCCTGTCCAAATGACCTCCAGGCTCTTGCTGACTAGCCGTGGCCTCTGTGTCCTATAGTGCCTTTGGGTTACTATGACACTATGGGCTTGCCCTGCAGGAGTCGTGCCTCTAGCCGTGGCTTATCCCCTTCTTCCTTCCTCTCAAGAGCAGTGTCCTCCCATCTTGTGTGCCTGGAGCATCTGCTGCTGGGTGGTATTTCTCTCTTCAGGAGATGGTATCTTGCTGGAACCTGTCCCAAGTATTCACTCTGCCATATTTAACCACCATGACAGCTCGTTTTTGTTTGGCCCAGAGTATGAATTCATTTGTAGAGCTGCCCCCCCTCCCCCTTTTTGTTTTTGGTGGTTGCTGGACATATAGATGATAAGCTCCTTAAGGGAAATTACTTGTTTATTCTGTTCTACTGAGTAGATATTTATAACACTTGGTTTTGGTGTGTTTTTGTCTGGTTTGTGTTGGGTATGGGTTCCTAGTATTTACATAAGAGGCTTCTAGATTGGAATTGGAGAGGTGTCTCAGTGGCTAAGAGCACTTCCTGTTTTGTTCCCAGCACCCACATTGCAGTTAGCAGTCATCCTTAACTCCAGGTACAAGAGATCTAACACCCTCTTCTGGTCTCTGCAGGAACTGCAGATGTGTGATGCACTTACATATATGCTGGCAAAAACACTCATACACATTAAAAAAAAGACTTATATAGTCAAGTCATATTCCTTCCTAATGGTGTCCCTGAGTCCCATGCCTGATGGGGTCTGGGTGCATCCAGTGCTGTGGGAGCATTCTCCTTGCTTGCCTTTCTTCTTTTTGGACTCCCCATAGAGCAGTAGACTCACAGGCAGGGTGGGTGGAGTGGGGAAGGGAGAGGCACTTTTAGCAAATAGTCCTAGAGTCCACTTTTCTTCTGCTATCTACTAGTCCCAAAGAGTTGCCTACAATGTGAGGTCCTAGATAAAATTGTCATCAGAACCACAGTGATTCTCCTAGGAATGGGTGGTGCTCCCAGAGCCATCTGGTAGGCAGAAGCCTCAAGCCATTTGAAAATGTGTTCTCATGAAGCTAGTTAACAGTGGTTAGTGGCTCAGCAGTAACTCTGTGGGGAAAATACTAACTTCTCTGAGGGTAATCCTGGGATCCTGTGAGAGACAATACCATGTGGCAGGAGGAGAGTGGACTTCATGTATATATTTTTTTCCTTTTCTGCTCCATCTATACTGTATTCAAAAGCCTTTCACTGTTTTGAAATGAAGGTGCAGACTCTTTGGGGATTATCAGTTTTAGTCTCAGTTTAGAAAATTTAAGGCTGGGAAGTGGAGAGGTGCCAAAGTCTGGAAGGACCCTGAGTCCACAGAGACCTGGGGAGCCCTCCGCTTTCAAAGCAGGTTTCTGCAGAATTGGAGGCAGGCAGAACCAGACCGGCACTGGACAGAAGTACAAGTTCACCCAGCCACGGGAACCACGTGGAGAGGCTGTTGCAGAGTAGAGCAGAGCAGAAGAGGATCCATTTACTTCTAAGGATGTATCCATCGACTTCTCCCAGGAGGAGTGGAAGTGTCTAGACTCTGCTCAGAGGGCTTTGTACAGGGAGATGTTGTTGGACAATTACAGCAATCTGGTGTCTATAGGTCTTGCTAGATGTAAGCCTGTCTTGATCTCCTACCTGGAGCAAAGCAAAGAGTCCTGGAAGGTGAAAAGAGTGGAGACTGTAGCCAACTCGGCTGAAGGATGTCATGTTTGAAGGCTCCTCCTTGGAAAACCCAAACCACCATCAGTTCTGCCCTTGTGCTCCACACTGGGGTTTTCCCTTCCCATGGTCACCAAATGAGGTCCACTAGGTACCATATCCTGTCTTGATCTTCCTCTACTGGTCTCCATGATGCAGCCTGGGTAGTCCAACAATGGCAGTCTATACTCTAAAGAAGTGGAAACCCCAGTAGGAGCTCAGTCCACAAATTGGATGTCTCAGCAGTCCCCATCTGGCACTGAGGCTTTGGGGGATTCTTGGAGAGACATGAGTCTTCAGTCCATATTGGAAGGTTGAAAAGCTGTGTCTCATGTCTTTGAAGGATGGCAAAAGCAGTGGCAGCCACAGGGTAGTTGCACTTGCCAGTAAGACAGGCAAAACAACTGTGCTCTTTTTTTTTTGTCTTTTTCCTAAAATCTCAAGTTTTATACCTGAAGTACAATTTCTCAGGATTTACTATTTATTTCTGGTTATAATTTCCTTTTGGATGTTTAAGGCTACACAGTTAGCCCAGATTAACCTACGTTTTTGTTTTCTCAAGATCAGTTGATGATCTGATCCTCAAGGGTCACTCAGGTTTTTTGGGGGGAGAAGGAGCCCCTGACTCCTTTTGGCTTTTCAATTACCAGTTCCATCCACTCAAGGACAAAGTCAGGTCTTGCTAGACCAGGCTTCCCTTTTTGAAGTATGAGCAGACTTTCCTTTTTGTAGACTGGACACTGGCTGAAGTCCCATTAGTGGATTGCCAAGACCTCCCTGCACAGGAAGACTGGTGATTCACATTTGCAGGCCATTTCAAGAGATGCCCCCATGCGTAGTCCCCTGAGACTTAGTTGACTTCTGAGGGCAAGGAACAAAGTTATTCCTTAAGACCCCCGGCCAAGTTGGTATGGGCATTAAGTATGGTTGTTAAGCATCCAGAAAGGCTAAGTTACACCAGCCTGATACTTTTAACTACTTTATAATATTTTAGAAAGTGTTTGAACAAAAGCTAAAGCAGCCTTGTATAAGAAATACTAAGAAGGGGCTGGAGAGATGGCCTAGCGGTTAAGAGCACCGACCGCTCTTACAGAGGACCCGGGTTCGATCCCCAGCACCCACATGGCGGCCAAGAGCCGTCTGAAACTCCAATTCCAGGAGAACTCCAGCTCCAGGGGAATCTGAGACCCTCTTCTGACCTCCGCGGCATTGCACGACACGGGTGCACAGACCTGCATGCAGACAGTACATTCATACACATACAGAAATAAAAAAAAAAACAAAAAAAAAAACGAAATACTAAGAAGCACTCCCATGAAATAAATACTGTGGTTAGACATTAAAAAAAAATTTAGGGCTGGAGAGATGGCCTAGCGGTTAAGAGCGCCGACCGCTCTTACAGAGGACCCGGGTTCGATCCCCAGCACCCACATGGCGGCTGAGAACCGTCTGAAACTCCAATTCCAGGAGAACTCCAGTTCCAGGGGAATCCGAGACCCTCTTCTGACCTCCGCGGCATTGCACGACACGGGTGCACAGACCTGCATGCAGACAGTACATTGATACACATACGGAAATAAAGAAAAAAAAAAATTTAAAGCTGGATTTTAGTAAGAAACTATAGGCAGTTCTCAGAATGGGTTTAAAAAATATTTTTTTGTTTTATGTGTATGAATGCATTTTTAAATATTTTATTTATTTATGTGTATGAATGTACTGGCTGCATGTAGGTCTGTGCACCCGTGTTGTGCAATGCCGCGGAGGTCAGAAGAGGGTGTTGGATTCCCCTGGAACTGGAGTTCTCCTGGAATTGGAGTTACAGACAGTTCTTAGCCGCCATGTGGGTGCTAGGGATTGAACCCGGGGCCTCTGTAAGAGCAGTTGGCGCTCTTAACCGCTAGGCCATCTCTCCAGCCCATGAATGAATGCATTTTTTGTATGGATGTAAGTGTACCTGTGTTGTGCAGTGCCATTGGAGGTCAGAAGAGGGCATTGGGTTCCCTTAGAACTGGAGTTACAGATGGTTGTTAGCTGCTATGTGAGTGCTGAGCCAGTGTTCTTAACTGCTGTGCTATCTTTCCAACCCCCTCAGATTTATTTTTTTTATTTTTTTTTTTATTTTTTATTTTTGATACAGGGTCTCCCTGTAGCCCCAGCTGTCCTGGAATTCTCTCTGTAGACCAGGCTGGCCTTGAACTCACAAAGATCCGCCTGCTTCTGCCTCCCAAGTGCTTGCCCGGTCGACTCTTTATTCTGTTTTGCTTGCTGCCTCCATTGACCTTCTGGTTTGAAAGTATTGTTTTGGCTTATTTTTGGTTGGTTTGGTTTGTTATTGTTGTCGTTTTTGAGATAGAAGAGTCCCAGCAGGCCTGCAACTTGCTGTGTAGACCAGCCTGGCCTCGATCGATCTCACAGATATCTGCCTCTCTGCCTGTCCAGTGCTGGGATTAAAGGAGTGTGACAGCCCCCATTGGCCTTCTGACTTTTTTTTTTTTGAGACAGGGTCTCCCTTTTAGTCCCAGCTGGGGAGCTTGATATGTAGACCAGGATGGCCTTGAACTCACAGAGATCCACCTGCCTCTGCCTCCTGAGTGCTGGGATTAAAGGCGCCCTGCCTAAGGCGGTTCTTAGCCTGCCTCTGCCTCCCAAGTGCTAGGATTAAAGGTGTGGGCCACCATGCTCGGCTAGATGGGTTTTTAACATAACAGTGTTTCAGCTTTTGCTGTTTATCTGTCACTTTGCTAAGCATAGGCACTGTCATCCTTCCTAGCAACAGCCCTCTGGGTGGGTATGGTTTACCCATTCCACCAAGATCTAGCTTTCTGGTCTTAAAAATAATAATTGTATATTTTTTTAAATGATGGTAGTTCTAATAATCTAAAATGAAGCTATTTCTTTTTAAAATATTTTATTTCTTTTTATTTTTTTTTATGTGTATGTGTGTATTACCTGCATGTATGGAAATGCACCCATGTTGTGCAGTCCCCAAGGAGGACAAAATGTGTCACATCCCCTGCAACTGGAGTTACTGACAGTTGTTAACTGCCATGTGGCTGCTGGGATTTGAACCTGGGTCTTCTGCAAGAATGGCCAGTACTCTTTAACTGCTAAACCATCTCTTCAGCCCCTATTTCTTGTTAGTAAAGGACAGGGATTCATCTTTTGGCTTGGGGTGCATCCAGAAAGTAATATGACTTTTGTCCCAAGACTCTAATACTTGTCAGAATACTGAAGGGAAAAAAATTAAGAGGCCACACAACCATCCTAATGGATAATGAATAAGTCCTCTTGCTTGCTTTGAGACCATGCCATTGACATAAAAACTGGAGTCTGTGTTAGAGTTTTCTGGAGTTGGGGAGTGTGGATGTGTGTCTTTTATTTATTTCTTATTCTTGAGCTTTAGGTAAGAACTACAATTGTTTTGTGTGAGACTGGGGTTTGCCCAGTGAGCTAATTTACCAGTGTGGTATATCCTGTTGCTATACCTGACAGGCAAGAAGAGCTTTTGGACTTAGAACTTGCTGGATACTGAGTGTTTTGGGAGTGTTTTGTTTTTAAATATCCCATTGGGAGAGTCCTATGTAGGGAATATTGTTGTGTACTGTACAGGGAAGTAAACAGTGGTTCCATCAAGGTAAGTCAGTTGAACAAGGTCACAGATCAAATTACTAGTAGCCTTTGTGAAAGTTCTTAGATATGGGGCTCAAGGGAGACTCTGAGGTGGATTGTTTGGGGTGTGGCATTTGTTAGAAGAGTTATTAATGCCACAGACAGAAGGATGATGGCGACTCTGAGGAGAGGAAATCAGGGCCCATAGGGCGGAATGAAGATGGGGAGATTTCATAGCACAAGCCTGCAGTAATTCCCAGAAAGAGGCAGAGAATGGGGCGGGGAGCAGGAAGTGGCACCAGTCCACTTTTGATGTAGCTCACTTCCCAGGGTAGAAACTGGCATCTGGAAGTCTTAGCTAGAGATTCATAAGTGATGTCTCAGGGGTACTGTAAGAGGGGCGTGTCTGTGAGAGGGGATCAGCTGCTAGTGTGTTGTAGCCTGAGCAGCAAATGGATCCTAATATCACATTCTTACATGGTGGAAGTCTGTCAGAGCTATCTGTGTTGCTGGGATTTGTTGGCTTGCTTATTTATTGTGTCTTAGAATTCTTTAATCAAAAATATTTTTATTTGCTTATCAGCATAAATTTCTTTTTTAAAAAAATAACATACAATTGAGAACTTTTTGCATTTTGGCCTTTTAATAATCATCTTCATCAGAATATAGTATTTTGGGGAGGACTTCTGAAAATATTTTAACCTTTAAATGGCTGAATAGTAGTGATTTTCACCTCTAGACTCGCTCTCTCATTATTTAAAATTGCTCAGAATTTTGTAAGTGCTTTGATTAAGGTTGATTACTTGAAAATTTATAAATACTGACTTTAGTATAGTGCTTTAAAGTTCGTTGACTAAGAATAGATTTTTTTTTTTTGTCTTTTCAAGACTGGGTCTCTCTGTAGCACCAGCTGTCCTGGAACTCACTCTGTAGACCAGGCTGGCCTTGAGCTCACAAAGATCCGCCTGCCTCTGCCTCCCAAGTGCTAGGATTAAAGGTGTGCGCCACCACGCCCGGCAGAATAGAGTTTTAAAACAAATTTGTATAGGAAAGAAACCAGTGATTTTTTAAAAAAATGATTGCTAGTTTGGGGGCTACAGAGATGGCTCAGAGGTTAAAAGCACTTGCAGTGATTCCTAACACCCATATGGTGGCTAACAACCATAGGCCAGTTCCAGGAGAATCCAACACCCTCTACTGACCTCCAAGGGCCTTGCATGACATGGGTGCACTTATACACATGCAGGCAATACACTCATACAAATAAAATAAAAATAATAAATAAAATATAAAAAACTTTGCTAGCATATTAGACAGTCTTTATGTAGGACACTTACAGAAAGAAATGCAAGGGATAACAGAGGACATTTGTGATGATCTAAAAAAACTGCCTGGCATTTAGGTAAAAGGGCATTAGAAGAATCAGCAGGAACATCTATTTCCCATCATGAAAACAGATCACTGGTTTAAATGTAATGAAGACCCAGAAAGGAGATAGGATGGTTTATCTTCTCCAGACCTAGAAATTAGCCCAAGGCATAATCAGTATGTACCTCAGTATGCTTTGCCTTAGGAAGCAGATAACAGAAGTCTCTAGATGGAATTGGCACTATTCACTTTTCAGAGTTCTTTTTAATCTCCTCTAGAATTCATATATGGTGAAAGTTTCTTTTTGCAACTGAAAAGATTAGAAAGCTGTTAGACTGGGAGAATACAAAGCTCTGTCCTGTCTTACATTTTTCTTCCACATTATGGCTTTAAAAAACAGGTTTAAATTAAACATGTTTTTGTAGCTACTTGAATCTTAAAGCACAAAAAGTCAAGTTCACAGAACTGGTATGACTAAATTAGTCCTTCATAGGCATAGGTGGTTCCATGACTCGTTTTCCCCCCTAGTAAATTGGAGGAGGGAAAAATGTGACCCTGGCTATACTTTGTAGACCAAGCTGGCCTTGAATTCACAGAGACCATCCTGCCTTCCTAGTGTTGGGATTAAAGGCATGTACCACCATGGCTGATGTGATGGTGGCTGTTTTGGGGGGGGGGGTGGCGGGTACCCTGCCCACATGAATATGCATCCTGCCCAAACAAACAAAGATTTTTAAGGTGCAGATACAAATACTTTGGGGGAATAAAGATGCCAGGTAAAGAGGAAGGAGGAAGTAACAGAGGGAAGAAATATGGGAAGGTGAGCCCTGGCTGCAGTCTGGCTTTCCTGGGCAGGGTGTCTTCTGCTGAGTCTTGTTCCTCTCATTCTTATCACAGTCCAGGACATCAACACTACAGTAATCTTTGGTCTCCTACCTTGTTCTCCATCCAGGAGTCAAGTTGGGAAACGGGAATAAACCCTCCCTTTCTCCTCCCACATCACAGAAGTACTGTGGCTTCACTTTCCTCTTGAGTTGTTTTGGGCACTGGTCATTTCTAAAGCATCCCAGATGTTGCTTGGCATGTGGTAAGGCCCCAGTAAAAGGAGGTGATCATCTGCTATCATTCTCTCCCTCCTGACACCTTGGGCCACTGTTACCCTTCTTTTGTTCATAGCCATCTCTGATATTACTTGTCTAGCTGGTTCTTGGCCCCTGCCTGGTCCTGTGCCCTGCTGCCCCCTGGATCGATCTTTTTCTTTTCTTTTCTTCTCTTCTCATCCTGCTTCTTCCTGGCTTCTCTCCTCTTCTCCTCCCTCCCTCCCGCTCCTGCCTGCCCCTCTCCTCCCTCTCCGTCCTTTTCTTTTCTTTTCTTTTTCTTTTCTTTTTCTTTTCTTTTTCTTTTCTGTTCTTTTCTTTTCATTTTCTCTCCCTCTTCCTCTCCTCTCCTCTCCTCTCCTCGATCCTCTCCTCCCCTCCCTCACCCCTCCCTCCCTCCTCCCTCACT
>VZQC01014421.1:113943-130903 GCA_009823505.1 Rhizomys pruinosus
ATGAAAGGAATGAGCTTACATACACCATAAAAATATTAGATATATATATTATTTAATCATGTTATTTTTTTTTTTTTTTTTTTTTTTTTTTTTATTTATTATTTTTCATGCAATGCCATGGAGGTCAGAAGAGGGCGTTGGATTCCCCTGGGACTGGAGTTAAAGACTGTTCTTAGCTGCCATGTGGGTGCTGGGAATCGAACCCAGGTCCTCTGCAAGAGCTAGTCGGCACTCTTAACCGCTGTGCCAACTCTCCAGCCCCATAAAATAAATATTTTTAAATGACCTAGCAAAACAATAATAACAACAACGAAAAACCCATATTCAATAATAATAGCTATGTGCCTGAAAAGCAATTAAAATGTGTTGGAAGGAAAGGAAGAAAGGTAACCAACAAATTCTGAGCATCTGCCCTGTGTTAAACACTCAACAAACCCTTTTGTTTTTATCTCATCTCATCTGCAATCACCAGGACAGGACACAGCTTGTTGACACGGATGCTTAGAGAAATTCAGTAACTGCTTAGAGAAATTCAGTAACTGCTGACTGAGGATACAGGTCAGTGGTAGAGTGCTGGGCCAGCAGCCCTGACCTTAATCTCCCACAGGAAGGGAGAAGACAGGAAGACAAGGAGGAGGGACATTAATAGTTACTCAAATTACAAGAAAGCCATGGATTTAAGGTTCAGACAGCCGTAAGCTCACCTTTTAGCAGGACTAAAAAGGAGATTCCAGAAGTGGTGGATATGGAGATCAGAGACAGGCACAATGTGGGAAAACAGGAAGACAGGTGGCTGACAGGGTGAGACTTTTTAAAAAGCACATGAGAACTCTAACCTAGCTTACATTTCAAGACAGTGCAGGAACCTCACAAGTGACTACCACGGGCCATCTACCATTCCCTTGATCAGATGACATGTGGAGCCACAATCTGACCTCTTCAACTTACTTTTCTTTTTCAATTTTCTTTTTTTTTTATAATTTTATTCATCTTTGTATGTGTATGAATGCACTGCTTGCATGTAGGTCCATGCACCCGTGTGGTGCAATGCCCGCAGGGGTAGAAGAGGGTGTCGGATTCCCCTGGGACTGGAGCTCTCCTGGAATTGGAGTCACAGACGGCTCTCAGCCGCCATGTGGGTGCTGGGGATCGAACCCGGGTCCTCTGCAAAAGCAGTCGGTGCTCTCAACCATTAGGCTATCTCTCCAGCCCTCAACTTACATTTTCTGCCTACCCAAACCTTCAGCCTGCACATGGCCTCTTCAGGGCCCCCTTTCCATTTCAATTCCCACTACTAAGTAACATTTCTCTCCCTGTCCCTTAGTTCCATTCTCAAGAGAAAATCTGGTTAATATGGTCTGTCTTAAAGACAGACCACTATCATCCTACAGATTGGTAAAATGCCAGGCTGACATAATCACTTGGAGCTGGCAATTACTACTTCTCCTGTTTGGGAATGAGGAGTCAACCAAGCCACTCCTTTATTATACTGCTTCTCTTTCAACAAATGTCTTCTTAGTTCTTAGCACTACTTGAACTTATTTTATTTATTTACTATTCTTCCCTGCTGAAATGTAAGCTGCCCAAAAGGAAGAACCTTGTCTGTCCCCCAAGAACTCAGAACCAGGAGCTCCAGTACCACACAGGCATTCTCAAAGAATTCCAATGAATAAATAATAGTCTGTTAGGAATGGGGGCTAGAGACTGGGGTCTCTCTTCTTTAGATGTGTGGCTAGAAAGAGGAACAGTTCTGTAATGCCTTACAACTATATAATAAACTTACAACTTTCATAAAACCTCACAACTACAGCCTGTAGCCAGAATTTTTATCAGGTCTACATTTTATACTACAAAATGCAAACTCCAGTAAGTTAAGCTGTTCAAATCTCTCTCTCCTCTCCTCTCCTCTCCTCTCCTCTCCTCTCCTCTCCTCTCCTCTCCTCTCCTCTCCTCTCCTCTCTGTTCTTTTTTGGTCTTTTTGAGACAGGGTCTCCCTGTAGCCCCAGCTGTCCTGAAACTCGCTCTGTAGACCAGGCCGGCCTTGAACTCACAAAGATCCGCCTGTTAAAGTCATGCGCCACCACGCCCAGCGGTGATCTTTCTAAATGTCTGTATGATCACTTCAAACCTGGATTGGCTTCTGTTAATGAGGCTGCTTAGCAGCCCCTCTGCGGCAGTCCTGCCTGACAATCCACTCTGAGTTCATAGCACAGGCTCCTCAGCAGTGTGGCCAGTCATAATGAATCATTTGTAGTTGCACACACACCCCTATTGTTCCACACTCTACTCCTTTGTGTTTGCAGGGAACCCCACACCCACACAAATTCCTGCTGTCTTTTCACAGCCCTGCCTGTCTGTGACTCTGAGAAGCCCTCTTCATTCTCTATTGAAATGAGTTACTGGTTGCCTTGCACAGCTGGTAAACTCCAAGGTACAGTCCAGCTCCTCTTCTTGCTCACCTGCATTGTCAAAGGTTACTTGGCTTCTTTAACAACCTATGTCCTCATTTGTAAATTAGGATTGTGTTGAAAATTACCTGAGAAACTAGTTTATTAAGTATAAGATGCCATTGATTATAAAATGTTCTGTTGCTTCATGTACCACTAAAATGACTTACATGCTTTTGTGAGGGGATTATTGATATCAAAGCTGTTAAAATGTGAAAACAGCCGGGTGTGGTGGCACACCCCTTTAATCCTAGCACTTGGGAGGCAGAGGCAGGTGGATCTTTGTGAGTTCAAGGCCAGCCTGGTCTACAGAGCGAGTTCCAGGACAGCTGGGGCTCCAGGGAGACCCTGTCTCGAAAAGACCAAAAAAAAAAAAGGTGAAAACAGCTGGGCATGCTGGTACGTACCAGTAATCCCAGGCCAGCTTGAGAACATTAGCAAGACTCCTTAGCATGGCATGCCTATGGCCCTGGGTTCAATCCTCAGTATCACACACACAAGCGAAAATATATGTGTAGTGGGGTTGAGTGAGAGAGTGGCACACAGAGCCCCAGCACTGGTGCACCTGCTATGTGTTTGCCTCCCAAGCTAGACTCTGATCTTACGAGAACAAGGACTGAGTCTCATTCTGTGTTGTACCCTCAGACCCTCACCAGATCGTGGTGCACGACTAAAGCATTTACATGAACACAACTGTGAGTGACTGCTTACGAGCTAACCATTTTCTCATATCTCAGCCTGTGGAACAAGTGAGTTGAAGTGCTTCTTCCTGGCCCTAATTTCTAAGAGGCCCAGCGCTTAGCTGGAGGTATCTTCTCCCATTTTCCCATTTCTTGGTCTGTTGACCAAGCTGAAACAGGGGTGCAAAGAACTGAAACTCTCTACCTGGAATTTCCCTCAAGTGGTAATAGATCTTTGGTAGGCGTGGCCTGGAGTGGAGCTGGGCACCACAGCAGCCAGAGGGTGCAACAGTGTACTCTCCCCATGGGCCCCAAGACCTCAGATCTTGGAACTGGGACAGAGCAGGGAAGACAGGAAGCTTTTCCAGACATTTTTTTTTTCCACAGTTCTGGTTTTATTAACAATGAGAATAGACTGAAACCTGAATTGTCTTTCTCTGTTGTTCCAAGATTTTGTCACAATTGTTAAATGTAGGGTTTTTTTTTGGGGGGGGGTGTCTTTTTTTGAGACAGGGTCTTCCTTTAGTTCCAGCTGGCCTGGAGCTCACTATGTAGACCAAGCTGGCCTGAACTCATAGGGATCTGCCTGCCTCTGCCTCCTGAGTGCTGGCATTAAAGGCATGCGCCACCATGTGCCACCATGCCCGGCCTAAATGTAGTTTTTATGATGTTACTAAAGGCTTTAAATTTTAGTTGCCACAAGAAGGCTGAAGTGGAAACTGTTGGTCAGATGTTATTAAATCTTCATGTAAACTACAACATTATTCTTTAAGATTAAAATAATTTTTTAACGTGTATGAATGTGCTGTCTGCATGTAGATTTGTGCACCTGTGTAGTGCGCAGTGCCATGGAGGTCAGAAGAGGGTGTCGGATTCCCCTGGAACTGGAGTTAAAGATGGTTCTCAGCCGCCATGTGGGTGCTGGGGATCGAACCCGGCTCCTCTGCAAGAGTAGTCGGTGCTCTTAACCGCTAGGCCATCTCTCCAGCCCCAGATTAGAATAATCTTAATGCCTACAGCCCATCTTCTTTGTATATTGAAAGTAACTTTGGAAATTTTCTTTATAAAGAACAACATGACTTCATTAGTCTACCCAGCCAAGTATGACAAAGAAAGTTGAATTTTGAAAAAGAAAAAAAAGCAGCAAGGTGATTTGCTTCAATTCTGTCATCTGTAAACAAAAGGAGAGGAAAGAATCCATTGACACCTGTGTCACCATTTGTGTCTGGCATGGGGAATACAGCTAAGCTCTTTTCCTGGTTTCCTGAGTAGGACTTTATAAAGAACAAACAAAGTCTCTCACAACTTCTATTATATTTGTAACTCCTTGACATCTGTCTGTTCCTGTTGAGTGAACCCCTGGTCAGGTGGGGCGGGCAGATAACCCAGCCAGCTCTGACTTTCCAGAAATAGCAGAACTTTTACCGAGGAGTGTAATCATCCCAGAACTCTAGGAAGGACCTGTGCCTTCTGGTCCATAGATACCAGAGTTAAGGCATCTGTATTCAGAGAAAAATCAGGTGGGATCTTACTGTCAGTGAAGTGAAGTGTCAACTACAGATTTGCAAATGTGTTTTTATATTTGGTGTTTTGTCTCTCAGCTCTGTTGACTTCCCCTTGCAGAAGCATTTTTGTTTGATGTAATTCCATTTGCTTTTGCTTGTGCTTTTGGACTCTTAAAAAATTTAATGTAGCTGGGCATGGTGGTGTATACCTTTAATCCCAGCACTTGGAAGGTAGAGGTGGGCAGGCAGGTATCTGTGAGTGTAAAGCTAGTCTAGTCTACGTCGTGAGTTCCAGGTCAGTCAGGCTGCATAGTGAGATACTGACTCAAAACAAAACAAAGCAAAGCAAAACAAATTAAAACAGAACTACCAAGTGATCCATAATTTCACTACTAGGTATATACCCAGTCACTGAGATCAGTGACTCGGATCTGCATTCCCATGTTCCACTATTCACAACAGCCAAGACCTGAAATCAGCACAAGAGTCCATCCACAGGTGAATGGGCAAAGAAAATGAGGCATGTATGCGTCGTGGAATACTGTTTAGTTATGATAGGTTAACATCTTGTCATTTGCCATGTGAGTCTAGAGGACATGTTGAAACATGCCAGGCACAGAGAGACAAAGTCTGCTGATCTCACTTGTGTGGAATCTACAGATGCTGTCAGACTCCAAGAGTTAAAGAAGGGTACCATTGCCTGGAGAGTTACATAGAGAGTGGTACAAAGTTATGGTTAGATACCGGAATTAAGTTCTGATGTTCTGTTGCACAGGAGGATAACTGAATGTTTTACCAAATATCTCAAAATTGCTAGAAGAAAGGATTTTTCAATGTTCTTACCACAAGGAAATGATAAATGAATCAGTATGCTAAATGTTTTGTGATTATTATACAATGTATTCATGATTCAAAACATTACACTCTACCACATAATCGTTAAGTATCAGTTACGACAAGCAAACAAAAATGAAGGTGGGATCCTGGAGGCCTGTAAAGGACAGCAGCATTCTCAGTGCCTAGGAGCTGAAGGAGAGGCCTCTACATCGTGCATGAAAATGGCATCGCGGTCTTATGGTGGTAAAGGAGGTGTTTTTAGATTTTTCTCTATCATTGTAGCAAGCACAGAGACTTGCTACAGAGCTCATGCCAGAGCTCATGCATTCTGCCATACTTGCCTTTCATCTTTTTCTCGGTCTTTTTTGAATTTTGGGGCGGAAGTTTACTGCTTCAGTCAACTCTTTGATCCAGTCTTTTTGTTGTTGTTGTTGCTTCTAATTTGTATCACTCGAAAATGTGCCCACATACATGGCACACATCTCTCTCTTTTTTTTTTTTTTTTTAGTATAAATACTCTATTATTAAATATCTTTACAGTTTATTTGTATTCACAGAACTATTCCTGCCTAAGTTATACTTCAGACATCCCATTCAGGTAACTGCCTCTTTAAGAGAATGATAGTCTCAAGAGAAAAAATAGCTTATTAGTACACAAGATTCAAATATGCTTCATTACTTAGTCATCTTTGCCACAAACTACCTGCTAACAGTTAAATTTTGACACGGACACTGTTTTTAGTTGAGAAGTTCAAATTTGCAACAAATTTAGTTTTTGAAACAGAATCCAAATCTTTTCTGGTTCATATTTTGTTTTATTTATTTATTTTTTTAAATTTTATTTATTTCTGTATGTGTATGAATGTTCTGTCTGCATGCAGGTCTGTGCACCCGTGTCGTGCAATGCCGCAGAGGTCAGAAGAGGGTCTCGGATTCCCCTGGAACTGGAGTTCTCCTGGAATTGGAGTTACAGACGGTTCTCAGCCGCCATGTGGGTGCTGGGGATCGAACCCAGGTCCTCTGTAAGAGCGGTCGGCGCTCTTAACCACTAGGCCATCTCTCCAGCCCTCATATTTTGTTTTATAAGCAGTATTTTTGGTAATGTAAAATTTTTAAAATTCAAAATCATGACTTAAGTCTTCAAAGAAACTGAATGTTATAACTGTATCAAAGATAGCTGGTGTAAGGTGACAAGGAACCATGAACTTACCCAAAGTACAAACACTTACAGTTCTCGCCATCCTACTGACTGTCTCCACAACACCAGGACTGACTTGTACCCTTCCCTTTGCCCTATGATGCCGTCAGCTGGTGGCACTATGGGTGCTTTCCATCTGCTGCTGCCGCTCTGTCTAGAACAAGGGCAGCAGTGGGAATGCACAGTCTCTTTCCGTCTGCTGGTTGCTCTGTCTAGAACAAGGGCAGCGGCGGCAATGGATACTCTCTTGCCTCACAAAGTTCACACCCAGTTTCTACTCCAGACACAGCCTGACCCAGACATGTGCACCTGGAATGGATTCTTCTTTGAGCTAGTAGCCTGTCGACCAAGTCAAGTGCACATGGTAACTTGAGACAAACAGCTTGTTTTCATCCACATTTATCCTTTCAGGTTTTCAGAGCCTAGAAACTCTGAAATCTCCATTTCCTACCTTTATTTATTTTTTTGTGTGCAGGCAGCTTAAGTTCATGGGAAGAAATAAGGTTCTGCTATGTTTAGAGTGCACATTTCAAAACAGAACAAAATAAAAATTTCAAGCATGTGATAAAAATATTGATTTCTTTAATATAGTATTCCTCAATAAATATAAATGCAAAAACTACAAATTTTACTGGTCTCTGGTGCATCCAAAGAGGGATAAATAATTGGCCATTTGTAAATTAAAAACCCCAAATTTCTCTTTTGTTATAAAAGTCCACTCCATGAGGCAAGTGTGTGTGCTTACACTGCTTGATTTAAAATATATTGGGCTGGAGAGATAGCCTAGCGGTTAAGAGCACCGACGCTCTTGCAGAGGACCCGGGTTCGATCCCCAGCACCCACATGGCGGCTAAGAACCGTCTGTAACTCCAATTCCAGGAGAACTCCAGTTCCAGGGGAATCCGAGACCCTCTTCTGACCTCCGCGGCATTGCACGACACGGGTGCACAGACCTGCATGCAGACATTTTTTAATATGGCTTGTGAAACAGATGCGGGATCTTGCCACATTTCCCTCACCGGGAGGCAAACACGCCATTACTCGGTTAAATGGAATGCATATCTTGTTAATTTTGCGGGGCATTGAAGACTGCTCAATTTTAAGGTCCGTACCTTTGCTAGCCCAAATACGTTGTATGATGCTCGCCAAAGGAATTAGAACGAGTTCGCTTGAAATTTTTGTAGATAAAACTTAGGTGAAAAGGTATGAGTCAGAAATATAAACACCAATAAAAAGAAAGATCTCAACTGCAGTCGAAGGTCGATTTGCTTCAATTGCTGTTCATCTTTTTCAAGTAGCGAGCGAAATGGATGAAGGCGTGGTATATATATTGTGACAACGCCATTGACTCTCCGTTGACACCATTTGTGTCTTGGCATGGTTGGATGAAATTTACAGTCTAGCTCTTTTCTGGTTTTCCTGTAGTAGGACTTTATAAAATGAACTACTATACCAATTTAAGCTCGACGTATTTACCGACGCATAACTCCGTGAAAAACCCTACGTGCCTACCTCACGCGTATCTGTCAAAGTTTAGAGATTGTGGTTTACAGCAGCTTCACCTCATTACATCTTAGCGTACCTATCTTGACAATCTTACTGGCCTAAGGTGGATCTCAACAACGCCGCTGGGTATACGCCGTTAGATGTGTGACCAAATGAGGTGCTCTGAAAGTCCAACCTACGTATAAACTCAAAGAGGCAGATCAATTCAGCTGGAAGGTATACAGTGGGGAGGTAGACCCACATGGCCTCAGTTACGTGTCTGGGAGATAGATTTAGCTAACAGTGAGAGACCGCCAACGCTAATTCCGGTACGTGCTGAAGGGGGTTTGTACCTGTCTGCGCGGGGCGGCCATGCATATACTGCACAGAATAGTGTATATGAATATGGCACAGCCTCCATATTTGCAGGAAACTTTGTAGCCGAGCGCACTTATGTGTAATCCATTTCCACAAGAACACATCTTATGTGACCAGGAAGTATGAGTCTTTATTGCTAGGGGGGAGGGATACATTTGTAGGACTCGATCCACGCTAATCGGTCCTTACCGTAAGTTATTTAGTGTAAGGGCGGCGTAGGTTTTAACCGTCTTATTTACTGAGTGTAGAAGGCGGGGGGATTAAAGTGGTGTTGGGTTTTCTTATTTATGGCATTCTTTTGTTGATGGGCAACTGGGAGGTTGGGAAAACTAGAGGTTAAATGGGGGTAGGATCGTAGTGGGACGGAGCTGGGATAGAGAATGTCGGTTGCAGGCTTAGAAGATGGTGGGATTGTGGAGTCGCGGGGCATCGGGAATGCAACCTCGTATGAAATGACGCTAGTTGGTGAGCCAGAATAAGTACTCGGATTAGGGGCGTAGCAAATTGGACTTCTGCGGTCGGACACTGCCTTAATGAGTCACGAAGGTGTAGGGCGTACGGTCTGGAGGTGGTTTCGGGAACAACATGTAGCTGTACAGAAGTTTGCATAAAATTGCGCGGGGGTTAGCGTGTGGTGTTGGTCGTCCTTTCAGCGCTGTTGTAGAATTTACAACGGGGGCAGGACACAGTACAGCACTTTTTGGGGGGGGTGATTGTGTGGTTTGTGTAATTCTATGGGCGGGGTGGCTTTGGGTCTTGTTGGACTATGTAAATATAGTAAGTTTATTGGGTTTATATGGGGGTGTTAGCGTTCGGTGGCCCTTTGGGAGGGGTTGTCTGCTATCAGTTTGTGATGGTTTGAAGTGTTGGGTTGCTTGGGTTGACACTTGGTGTTTAATTGTATAGGTTGGTTGCAGTGTTTCGTATTGGTGTGGAGATTGTCCTGGTTCTTTCGTGTGTGCTTGGAGGGCGGCTGGGTATGACCTTTTAAGGTTAACGTACATACAAAGTCTGAGGACCACATTTGCCTCTGTATGATAGAGTTGGGTATGAAGGAATGCGGCTTTATCTTCCGTTGAGGTTGGCGGGTCTAGAAGATTACGTTTCTCGGGAGCGTCTATCGGCAGTAGGGGTAGGGGAGCTGTCTAGATCGCCATGGTGGGCAGGTTAGGCACGTGCGCGGCTGCGGGGCGAGTGAAGGGCGGAGGCGAGACGTGACTGCGGTCTGGCATAAGCAGTGGCAAATGAACCAAATGCGCATCATGTAGTGCCAATAAAACAATAATGTGATAAACGTTTACGGATACCCGCACCACAAGTGGCGGGTGGCCTTCTGTTCTGTGATCCCTTGTGATCTAATAATTTCACTTACTAGAGGGGTGTAGATAGGTGAACCTCCGACGCGGAATAATCAGTCCATGAGGGATTTTCTAGTTTACTCCCCTAGGTTTCGGTAATTGGCGCTCTATTCTCCATGTTCCCTAGCTCACAACAGCCATCGACCTGAAATCAGCACCACTGATTCCATCCACGGTGCAGGGTTCCCCCGAAAGAAAAGGATAATAGAAACTTTGATGGGCCCTCTGTATTGCGCGTTGGCAATACTTTTGCTTGTAAATTACTGTTTAGTTCTATGTAGTTAGTGTAACATCTTGTCATTTTGCCTACCATGGAGTCTATTTTACTTTGGAGCTTGGAGCCATTTGGTATAACTATGCCAGGCACAGAGATACAATAGTCTTGCGTGATTCTCACTTTGTGTGAAGCCTTTGACAGAGGCGGGTCAGGACGCGCCAAGGCAGGGAAATGATAGGTTGTCGGGTTGACCAGGGCGCTTGGAGTACATTGCGCGGGGACCCTGAGAGAGGGGTGGACATAGACCGGGGAGCGAGGTGGAGAGATGGATTTGTACGTCGGAATTCTGGATCAGGTCCGGGAGGGGCGGGGGCACAGGAGGAAACGGAAATGGTTTGTGATGTGTCTCAACATGCTTGAGGCGCAAAGAGGGCGAGGAGAAATGGATTGGGTGCCAAGGGGCCTGACTGCACCAGGGTAGGAGGAACGCGACGTGGGAAGGATGTATTAAGGATTAGCATGGAGTGCAAGAGGGTTTGGGGGAGGGAGTAGACCATGGTATGCCTGTAGGCGTTAGGTATAATACATTCTTGACACACTTTCACCATCATTGAAATCGTTTAATGTTATAGTTCCTTGAAGAAAAAGCAACGACAATATAATGTAAGCGGAAGGGTGGCGCGGTGGGTAATCCGTGGCGAGGAAGGTTGAGAAGGAAAGGTTACAGATCAGGATCCAGCACGTTGGGAATAGTGAGCTGAAGCGACGTGGACGTCACATCGTGCCAGGAAAATGGAAGTCGAAGTTTTCCGGTGCTGTGGTTCGGTGGTCTTCTTATGGTGGTAAAGGAGGTGTTTTTAGAATTTTTTTTCTCTATCATTGTAGCAAGCACAGAGACTTGCTACAGAGTGCTCATGCCAGGCTCATGCATTCTGCCCAACAAAGTCCGTTTCATCTTTTCTCAAAATCCTATGTGATTTTGATATGTTAGGCAGGAAGTTTACTGCTGCAAGTCAACTCTTTGATCCAGTCTTTTTGGTGTTGTGGTGTGGCTTCTAATTTTTATCCACTTCATACAAATGCCCCACATGACATGGCACACATCGCGAGTCTTGGCTGTGGTGTGGTTGCTGGAGTCTAATATACTTCGTGAGTATGTAAAGTATTCGTTAACATTTTTATTTGTCTTCACCACGGAACTATCCTGGCCTAAGTTTTATCACGTCAGACCATCCTCCACTGTCAGGTCATCTGCCTCTTTAATGAGATATATGATTAGGGAGGAGAAGAGAAAATAAGTAAGGATTTATGAGATTACAAAAGGGTAGGCAATAAGTATGATTATGCTTAAGGAGTGAATGCGTTTGAAAAAGAAAATAAATGTATACTCGCAGACGTTTAAACATGTTTTGAACTTGAAAGGCAAAACTGTTCTTGTTACGTTGTTATCCTCGGCACAGTTCATAAGTTCTAAATTTGGAAAAAAAAAGTTTGAGTCGTGGGGAAAAACGGATAGAAAAATCATAGTTTCGTCATGCCGTATAATATTTTGTTTATATTTATTTCATTTTTTCTTAAATTTTTATTTATTTTATTGGTATTTTGGTGTTCAAATGAATGTGTATGCTCTGCATGCCTTAGGTATGTGAAACCGACTGTCGTGAAATTGATAACAAAGTAGTTGGTCATGAATATGAGTTACGAGTCATAGCTGATTATATGTACCAATGGAACATGAGATTGTTCTCTCCTGGATATTGGATCTCGTCTTTTCACTTTTTTTTTTAATATTCTCTTCCCTTGCTGTGACCTGCTTTTATTGTTACACGACCGGTTCCTTAGCCCGTTTGTTTCCATGTTGTGTGGTTTATTTTGGCTATAGAGGGTAGATGCCGAACACCCGCGGCTGTCCCTCTGTGTAAGATTTCGTATTCATTTTCGTCTCGTGGTCCGTGCGAGGTTTCAGCAGGGCAGCCCTGCTTGCAGCAGCGGCCTGTTTTACAGTTGTCGTTTTGTTGCAGCCCTACGTTACGGCCCTCGATCGTTCTTAGTATTATCTCATTCTTTCTAACACAAGCCCCGTCCGATATTTTCTGTGTTTCTATATACCGCCTACATTCGGATTAGTTTCTTTGCTGTAATGTAACTAACTTTTTTTTTAACAATTCCAAAATACTCAGATGAGCTTGCCTTAGAGGTCCTTCACACATTCAGACAGTCTAATATCTTATTACTTGGTTTCGTTGCGATATGTTGTTATTACTATCTGCTATCTAGAATAGTTCTTAGTGATAGCCCGTTGGTTGTTATCTGTTCTTCGTGTTAAGGTTTGCGGTTATTTCCCCCAATCCTACGGAAGTCACTCGTCGACTTGCACGTAATTCTCAAAGTTACGCAAAAAACAAGCTTATTCCGTTCTAGTCCATACGACGCGGACTTGTTATCATTCATGCAACGATCTCAGCATGATGTTTCCTCACTTCGAAACCTTGTTTTGTTGACCCATCTGTCCCCGTTTTGCCTCCTTATGTGAGGCCGTCAGCTGGTTCTGTCGCGCACACTATTCTACGCGAGGTAGTTGCTTATTCCATTAACCACATGTCTGCTGCACTTCGTGTTATGTCAGGAAACCAAGCGGTCAGTCAGTTGGGTTATTCTTTTAGATTTGCACATATAGCTGCGATTTAAGTCTGGCTGTCTTGGTTCTGGCCATCTGTCTACGAATATTTAACATAGGGCCAGGACCTGGGCTCTCGGGGTCCTATGTGACCTTTGATGTATTTCTTTTGTTCCTCGCAAAGTTCACCACCCAGTTTACTTCCAGCGACACAGGCATGACCCCAGACTGTGCATCCCTGGACTATGGATTCTTGTCTTTGTAGCTAGTAGCTCTGTTTCGCCCAAGGTCAAAGGGGTGGTCACCATTTGCTGTACACTTGAGGACATAATAATGTCTTTGGTTTTCATCCACAGTTTCTGGCTTTCGGGTTGTCAGAGCTCAGACAACTCGTGAAATCTCCAGTTGCCTAACCTTCTTCAGTATTTTTTTGTGTGCAGGCAGCTTAAGTTCATGGGAAGAAATAAGGTTCTGCTATGTTTAGAGTGCACATTTCACAACAGATAAACAAATATTAAAAATTTCAAGCCTGTGATGAAAAAAGTATTGAGTTGAGTCCTTTAATATAGTACTCTCATCTCAATATAACCTTACAATGCATAAGAAAAATACTCTCAATATTTACTGGTCTTCTGGTGTTCCCAAAATGGAGGAGATAAATCAGAATTGGCGCCATTTGTAAATTAAAATAGACCCCAAATTTCTCTTCTTCTTTTGTTTATAAAACGTCCACTCCTAGTTTGAGGCAAGTGTGACTGTGGCTTACTACATGCTTGTATTTAATAATATATNTGGGCTGGAGAGATAGCCTAGCGGTTAAGAGCACCGACGCTCTTGCAGAGGACCCGGGTTCGATCCCCAGCACCCACATGGCGGCTAAGAACCGTCTGTAACTCCAATTCCAGGAGAACTCCAGTTCCAGGGGAATCCAAGACCCTCTTCTGACCTCCGTGGCATTGCACGACACGGGTGCACAGACATGCAGATAGTACATTCATACACATACAAAAATAAATAAATAAAAAATAAAAAAAGCAAAATGCTAAAAATATATATATATCTATATCTATCTATCTATATATATAGATATAGATATATAATAAACATACAACACCAAGTTCCAAATCAGACCCACCGAGTGGTGGAGCTCAGCCTTCCCTGGAGGCCTGGGTATAGACTTGGGTCTAACGGAACCTCTGACTCCACCTAACCCGTGACAGTCATAAAATTAAGTGCATAACAAAATGGACAGCAGGAGAAACAATGGATTCTGTGATGTCACTAGTCCACATGCCACATGCAAAGTCATTTTCACTGTGAAATTTAGTTCATGCCCCACTATTTTTAGTATCACTGAAAAGCTGAATTGTCGATTTCTAACAATCATTGCTCAGAAAAGTGAGTTGATTAAATAAGTTGTGTAAAATATCACCAATCTAACTTTACAAAGATTGTTTGATGGGTTAAATGAGAGCACAAAAAGCCAGTAACCTGACCAGCATTGCTCTTACCAGGAATAAAATGTTGGCATTGGAAAATTAATGCAAAATATATCCAGATCATAAGGCTATAATACCTGTGACCAAAAACCAATTACTAACCAAATAGAAGAGTTGAAGTCCTCAGTCCTAGCATCAATGTGTTCCTTTAATAACCCTGTCTGGATGCAACTTTATCTTTTTTTTTTTTTGGTCTTTTTTGAGACAGGGTCTCCCTTTAGGCCCAGTTGTCCTGGAACTCACTCTATAGACCAGGCTGGCCTTGAACTCTCAAAGATCCGTCTGCCTCTGCCTCCTGAATGCTAGGATTAAAGGCGTGCACCACCATGCCTGGCTTGCAACTTTACTTTTTGAAATACAGAGACTACAAATAGTTTCTGCAAAATAAATATCCCACCACTTGTCCCTCATGCTTTGGTGTTCAATCAGAGCATGACTACTTCTCTTTTATTAAACAGTCTCTCTCCAGGCGTGGTGGCACACGCCTTTAATCCTAGCACTTGGGAGGCAGAGGCAGGCGGATCTTTGTGAGTTCAAGGCCAGCCTGGTCTATGGAGTGAGTTCCAGGACAGCTGGGGCTACAGGGAGACCCTGTCTCAAAAAGACACACACACACAAAAAAAGTCTCTCTTCATACCTCACCTGGGCCCTGTATCTCCTCACCAAAGAATTGTTTTGTCAGGTTAGGGCAGTTAAGGCATTCTGACATGTAATTAAAGGTGATTCAAAACAAATAGCTAACATTATGCCAATTTAGAAATTGGCATAATTCAGATAAATTACTGAACAGCTTACAGATGAATAACTCATTATTATAAATGAAATGCCTGTTACAAGCATGACACATTGAAATACAGACATGTACATGGTACATGTTAAACAATTTTAAATAAAACAAAAGCTTGACAGTTACTCAAATATACAAATTCACAAACAAAATCTTTTAAAATAAGGTGCGGTAACCTCAAGCACAAGTTTCAATGCAATAAACCAGGGGAGTCTGTATCTCCTGTAGGGAAAGGGCGTTTTGTTTCTCCTCAAGTGATTTCGGCAGATTTAATTGCATTTGCATCTATACACCATTACCTGACTCATATAAAACATGGCTTTAATTTAAGAATTTCTAAGTATATATAGTTTTCTACCACCAAGTTAATGAAGGAAAAAAAAAACTGACCCCAAAATATATACTTTTACAGCAGTCAATTGTACATAAACCTTAAAAATAAGTTTGAGCCTGCAGGTAATGGGAAACTGAATATGGGGTAGTTTGAGAAGGAAACTATCCACTGGCAACTGTAGACCTTAAGCTGGGTTCAGAACCCCACACCTCTCCTGGGGTAACTGCGAATGTCAGTTCACCACTAGTTTTCCTGTGGGTTCTGTGCTGCTGCGGCCACCGCACAGTCACCTTCTGGACAGACAGTGAATGCGGTGCATGCTCTTAAGAGGATGAGGCTCCTGAGGGAAGGAGTGAGGCTGTCCACATGCTAACCTCATTCCAAGCTCTATATAGCTGTATATTCTCAACCCAACAGGCCCAGGGCCTGGAGGTCCCAGCATGGGGTGACCCTCACAGACTGTGAGAAGAGACTTTTAGTCACAGCATTCAATTCCTAGGCTTTGAGAAGTTTCACAATTTTGTGTACTATTTCCATTAATTTTGGTAAGGAATCTTCCTTCCTCTCTAGTCCTCCTGTAGATGAGGCCCTCCAGTCTGTGACCTGGACAAATCAAAAACTGCCAAAGTTTCAATCACAGGAGCACAATATCATATCTTTCTTTATAAGGCAAACTTAATAATTCCTTTTTTTTTTTTTTGAGTAAATATAGCACCTGATGTTACTCATCAACTTGCTATGTAATGTAGGGATGTAAAGTATTATTGTTTTTTCTTTACCTGAATGCAACTAACTCTACTATCAAAATGTGAACCCCTGAACATGTTTTGGAATTGACCTATAGCTTATTTTCATATGTCATAATTTTGATAGAATTCTTTACTGTCCACTGAGGAATGATTTTACTAGGGATAGTTAAGCCTCTGGTTTGTAGGTTCTACTGTGAGACTTCAATTCCCTACAAAAAAGTGTTTTCTTGCTATTTCACAGAAACCCCCATAGACTGATAGATTTCCAGCTGAAGTCAGGGTATCTTCTCTCTCAAACCCAAACAGCTATAAAACAACTTGAACTTGACAAAACCATTATTGAACTCTGGAAATTGACCAAAAGCAAAAAGCATTCTGAAAAGCATTTGTTTATAAGAAAATGCTGACTTTTCAGATAAGAACAGGGGCAATCTGTATTATTCTTGCTTGGGTTTGGCCTGTTCCTGTCCCTTGGCAAAGTAGTTCTACTGGGGCAGGCCTAGCCATGCAAATAGTGCCTTTGTTTCTGACTGGATTGGATTGGAGGGCAGAAAACCCTTTGTACAGGCTGATAGAGAATGCCCTCTCCTAGCCTGGGTTTGTATGTTCACAGGAAGGTCTGGGAAATGGGAGTCATAAGGGACTTCTGTCACTGTACAATCCTGGGTGACTGGGAGGCTTGAAGGTCCTGGGAAAGCCAGAGCAGGGTGGACTTGAAGTATATGGAACCCTGAATGGGCTGCTGCATACCACTCATGAGACATTCAGGAAATGACGCTCGAGCTTAAGAAACAAACATAAAAACGGCATGGTACTCAAAGAATGCAGGCAGTCAAATTGCAGAGTTAGAACAATAATTTTTTTTTTTT
>VZQC01014421.1:136445-199582 GCA_009823505.1 Rhizomys pruinosus
CTGCGGTTGGAGAGATAACTCAGTGGTTAAGAGCACTGACTGCTCTTGCAGTGGACCTGGGTTCAATTCCCAGCACCCACATGGTGGCTGAGAACCTTCTTTGACTCCCATTCCAGGGGAATCCTACACCCTCTTCTGACCTCCACAGCATTGCACCACCCGGGTGCACAAACCTACATGCAGACAGTACATTCAAAAACATAAAAAAATTAAAAAAAAAAAAAAAAGAAAGTGCCTAGTCTCTTGAACAAGACCATGTTAGAGGAGAGGAACTATGGAAGCAAAGGCTTATAGCAGCCAGCCTCAGTGCCTGCTCCTGATTCCAACACACCTGCTATAAAACAGACTTGTGAATTGATAGAGTCTGAACGAAGATGAAGGTAAGATGAAACTAACACGGATAAGTGAAGATCATTAACTGAAAACATCAGGTTATTAAATGACATTGAATGATCTAATTCTTGGTAAACATGTGCACACAAAGTTGTGCCCCTTAATAACAGATACTTTCTGAAAAACGTATCGTTGGACAATTTCATTGTTCTCAGCAGTGTGTCTCCACACACCTAGATAGTATCCATTAGTTATTTTGTGTGGCCTCTTACTGCAGTCAAGAAGCACTGCAAGAGGCACTGTAAGATCTGTGGGGCTGTTTCCACAACGGACTGTGGTATAGCCAGCCTTCTTATCTGAGTAGGCTACACTCTGTAATAATAGTTAGTATGATACATGTCCTTGCTGTGGTAACATACTCTAACAGTAATTTAGGGGAGATTTTAATTTCACAGTTCAGGGTACAGTCCATCTAGTATGGAAGTCAAGGCAGCAGGAGCTTGAAGAGCTGGTCACATCCGATCCATAGTCGGGAACAGAGAGGAATGAATGCGAACTAGTGCTCAACTCCTTTTTCTGTTTTATACAGCCTGCCCAGGAAATGGCCTTGCCCACAGTTAAGATGGGTGTTCCCACACCCATTCATATAATCAAGATATCCCTTACAGGTATGCCCAGAGGCTTGTCTCAGGGGTGATTCTAGATTTTGTCAAATTGGTAACACTAACTACAGTACTTACATCACTACCTTAGTAGTTTATTATCAGTATCAAAGATTGTGTCCTGCATATAATGTATTATTAGACTTTTTATGTGACTGGTAGTAGCATGATAGGTCTGTCTATATCAGGCTCACCGCAAACTTTCCAGAACATCTTAAATCATCAGATTATGATAGCTCCAATGTCTTCTGGGGGAAGGAACATTTCAGTTCTGTTTATTTTGTTTTGGGACTTTCAGTGTATGTGCAGTCTGTGGCTAACCAAAATGTCAGTGCCAGGTGCATGGCAGCATGCTTGTTGTGTGTATGTGTCCACGCATGCATGCACACACTCATGCAGGGAAGAAGGTTTAGATTTTCCCCTGGAAAGATAACTAGTGAGTTGGTAGTCTTTGGTGTGTACAGAGGTTTTTCCTTTAGTTTCTTATTGTGGCTCACTTGTTTTCTGATTGTCAACAGTGCATTTGTAATAAACGCTTATTGTTAAATTTTTATTTTTATTTGATGTGTACTAGTGTGTTGCCTGCATACATGTAAGTACACTCATGCCTGCATACATGTAAGTACACTCATGCTGTGCATTGCCCTTGGAGATCAGAAGAAGGCATTGATTCCCCTGGAACTGGAGTTATGGATGGTTGTCAGTTGCTGTGTGGGTGCTGGTTCTCTTCAAGAACAGTGCTCTTAACCACTGAGCCATCTCTCCAGCTCCTATTGTAAATATTTTTAAGTTGTGCAGGGCATAGTAGTGCACACCTTTAATCTCAGCACTTGGGAGGCAGAGGCAGGTGAGTTCAAGGCCAGCCTAGTCCACATAGTTGAGTTCCCGTACAGCTGGGACTACACGGAGACCCTATCTCAAAAAGATAAGAATCTTTTTTCTAAGTTGTATATTTCCTTTCTTTAGTAAAAGAGATTTGTTAAGGGTTTCTTCTATCCCCCTCAACAGAGGAAAAAAGAAAAACCCCACTGGAAATCTCTTCCTACAGAGAGAGAGAGAGAGAGAGAGAGAGAGAGAGAGAGAGAGAAAGAGATTCTAAATGTCATCCCTATATTAGAATAATAGCGGATGGACTTGGCACCAAAGGCCAGATCCAGAGTGTTCTGGACGTGCGTTCTGTCACCACAGCTCAGCCCTGTCACTGAATAGAGAAAGCAGATGGAGACAGTCTGCAAAGGAGCAGGCCTGGTTATGTCAAACTATATTTACAAGAAACTAAGAGAGCAGAGGCCAGATTTGGCTCTAGGCTTGTAGTTTGCCAACCTGTGTTGTAGAGTGCTTTTGTCATGTTCTCCAAACAGCCTTTTCTGGTCTCTTGAGGTGATGTACAGTATAAAGCACAGGTGGGCAGTCATGTTTTTAATTATAGCAGTCAAACAATGTGGAAGTTATTTGTCATTAGAGACCTTGGCAGGCAAAGACCTTATTGTTTGTTTGTGTTTAGTTTTTAGCACATGAATACACTCAGTTCTGCAAGTGTATTATGTTCCCTGACTTGAAATAAGTAAGGTTAGTCTGCACCTTTTTTTCCCCCACAACGTTTCATACATTTTTATCAGGAATATATTTATATTAGGTAGGCTGGGGTTTAATGTCTCCCTCTTAATTTATATGAGAAAGGAAATAGAGAGTATGTAAATAATATAAATTTTCTCATATACTATACATTTCAGGATTTTGAAAGCTTGTCATTGGCTTGTTCTTCTTAATGGTGTTGATACAATGAATGAGTGGTTTGTGGATAAAAGAGAATATATGAAAGTGTCCATCCATGCAATAAACAGGTTACTGTGTTCCCTTGAAGCAGCAGAAGGCATGTGGCCAGCACCCTAGTTATCTTTAGTCAGCTTGGTTCTAGGAATTGTGTCCTCCAGGGCTTTCCTTGTATATTCCAGACTCAGCCTGTTCAACTCCAGTGGCTTCTCCCCATTTCATTTCTTGTGCTTTTCACCAAGCTGTAACAAACAAATGGCCTGTGAGCTCTCTGCCTCCCTTTTCCCATTATGCTGACTCTCAGTCCCTCATCCAGGCCCAGCCTTCATCTGCTTTCCTGTTTCTTTGTGGTGTTAACTGACTTTCCTGGAAATTAAAAGCAAAGTTTCAAACATTCTGGATGCATACCTGTGTATTCATTTAGTCAGCAAGTGCTTGCTAAGTATCCAGGTACCTCTGTGGTGATGCACAGTCACACTTGATATTGAAGGCAGTTATTGTTGGGATGGAGGAGGCCCACCATTTGTCAGTCTCCAAGTTCCTTTTTGTTGCTGTGATACAATACCATGACCAAAGGCAACTTGGGGAGGAAAGGGTTTATTTTATCTTATGTTTCTGGTTAACAATTCATCACTGAGGGAAGGCAGGCCAAGAACCTGGAGGTAAGAGCTGAAATGGAAACTATAGAGGAATTCTGCTTGCCGCCTTGCTTCCCCTGCCCTGCTCAACTTCATTTCTTTTTTTTTTTTTTTTTGGTCTTTTTGAGACAGGGTCTCCCTGTAGCCCCAGCTGTCCTGGAACTCACTCTGTAGACCAGGCTGGCCTTGAACTCACAAAGATCCGCCTGCCTGTGCCTCCCAAGTGCTAGGATTAAAGGCGTGCACCACCACACCCAGCCCTCAACTTCATTTCTTATACAGCCCAAGCCCACCTGCCCAGGCATGGTACCACCCACAGGGGGGCAGGCCCTCTTACATCAACCAGAAATACAAGAAAATGCCCTACAGACATGACCACAGAGCAGCCAGGTGGAGGACATTTCCCACCTGAGGGTCCCTCTTCCCAGGTGACCAGTACAGCTAGTAAACAGATTAGAAGTCACAGGACAGGTGAAACAAGGTCCCAGGAAATTGAACTGGTTTGAGAATTGATTGGTGGGAATGAGTTGGGTATCCAAGGAACCAGAGGGAGAGCACCCTAGGTCAGCAGGAGAGTTAGCACAAAGCACATTTGAGTTGAGTGTTTTGTTTGTTTGGAGACCAGAGAAAGGACCCAGTGCTATGGGGTGTGATAAGTGAGGAAGGCAGTGGTGGCAGGTAACTAAGAGGAGGCTGGCCCATGTTGTAGTTTTCAGAGCATTCGGAACCTGCCAAGAAGCAAGGAAGAGTATTTTGTCATGATACTGCCCTGGGTAGCTAGGCATCCAAAAGTAAAGCTATTGCAGAAAATTTTCCTTCCACTCACTCAAACTCACGCTTCAGTGGTGATTTTGGCACCTCGCCTCTTTTCTTGCCCCTTTTCTCACCCCATGTGGCCCAGAGATGGACTGAGGAACAGTCTCTAAAAACTTCAGTCAAGGAGGGGATCTAGCGAGTTTAATGTATTTTTTTCCTACAGAGAAATTGGGGGAAATCTTTGCTTACAGGGTCCCTTTGACACTTCCTTCATGTTCTGCAGGCTGGGACCCCCATGATGTTCTGCACAACATGGTGCCAGCCCGGTGAGAGAGCCCCATGCGCCAGCACTCCTGGCTTACAATCCCTTAGCCTCTCTCCCCAGGTGAACTGGCTGGTTGGGAGGGGTCTCTGGGTCTGTAGCTCCGCATCCTCAGATGGATTCTTCTCTGGGAGGTGTCTGACTTCTGCTGGCCAGGGTCACTCCATTTGGAAGAAAGTCTAATTTATCCCACAAAAGCATAGACTGGTGGCTGGAATTCCACTAAATGAATGCTAGGATATTATAGGGAGGAGATGTTGGGACTTTACCTGGAAACAGGTGTGGAGTAGAGAGAGGAGAACAGCTAAAGGATCTGCTTTAAAAATAGACCTGATAGGAATCTTAAGAAATGGTATGGAACCTGGAAAAAAGAGGGAGAATCTACTTGATTTTCAGCCTTAAAAACTGGGTAGATCGTATTATAATTTATGAATGAGAAGTGGCCACATAGGCTTAAGTATTTGAACACTTGGTAAGTTGGTGGCACTGTTTGGGGAGGTCATGGTACCTTCAGGAGGCATGGCCTAGCTGGAGGACACACATCACTGGGGGCAGAGCTTTGAGAGTTCATAGCCCTGTCCCACTTCCAGTTTGCCCTCTCTGCTTCCTGTGGCTGCTTGAAGATGTGAGCATTCAGTGTCCTGCTCTGGCCTGTCTGTAACCAGAATGGACTCTTATCCCTCTGGAACTGTAAGCCAAACCCACTCTTCCTTCTATAAGTTGCCTTGGTCATGGCGTTTTATCACAGCAACAACAAAGTAACTAATACAGGGAAGACTCAACTTTTTCAGTCTTCTTCACTGGGTAGATTGCATTATAATTTTTGACACAGGGAAGGAGGAGGGAAAGCACTGCATTGATGAAGAACCTTTGGGGGCCAGTTAAAGTTCGAGGAAATTTTAGAAGATGCACAAGTGTTAATGTCCAGTTGGCCAGCAGGCCTGGGTTTAAAATAAAGGCCTTAAAGTATGTAATATGGGGCATGGAGAGATGGTGTAGTGGTTAAGAGCACTGGCTACTCTTGCAGAAGACCAGAGTTTGATTCCCAGCACTCACATGGCCGGTAGCAACCATAATTCCAGTTATAGGGTATCCAATGTCATCTTCTGACCTCCATGAGCATTGCATGACATAGGTGCAGGCAATTACATACATGCAGGCAATTCACTTATATACATAAAAAATAAAATACAGGGGCTGGAGAGATGGCTCAGCTATTAAGAGCACTGACTGCTGTTGAATTCCTAGTATCCATATGGTGGCTAACAAATGCCTGTAACTCTAGTTCCAGAGCATCTCATGTCATCTTCTGACCTTCCTGGGCATTGTACAACATGGGTGTACTTACAGACATGCAGGCAATACACTCATATGCATAAAGTAGTAAAATAAAGTATAAAGAAAAAAAGAATATAATATGTAAGAGAAGAGGGCTGGGGCTTGGCATAAGAAGTCAAGCAAGCCTCCAGCCTATGCCAGTGTTTACTCTAGATCTGACCTCTGGTACCATGTTCTTGCTCTGGTCTTTTCTTAGCTCCCTGGTCCTTGTGATCTTCACTGAAACATTTCAGAGGAGACACATAGAGTATAGTGTAAAATATAGGGGAGCAATTACATCAACTCAAGTGTGAGAGTGGCCAGTGGCCAGAAAGATCATTGTGTAGGAAAACACTGTCAAGGGGTGAAAGTGGCCAGTGGCCAGAGGGACCACTGTGGAGGAAACCTCTCACAAGTAACAATGGAAAATGGCCAGAAGGCCTATTGTGGGGGGAAAACACTCTCTTAGGGTGAGAGTGGACAGTGGCCAGACAGACCATTGCAGAGGAAAACACTCATAGGGTGAGAGTGGCCAGTGGCCAGATGGACCATTGCAGAGGAAAACACTCTTATAGGGTGAGTGTGGACAGTGGCCAGATGGACCATTGCAGAGGAAAACACTCATAGGGTGAGAGTGGACAGTGGTCAGATGGACCATTGCAGAGGAAAACACTCTTATAGGGTGAGTGTGGACAGTGGCCAGATGGACCATTGCAGAGGAAAACACTCATAGGGTGAGAGTGGACAGTGGTCAGATGGACCATTGCAGAGGAAAACACTCTTATAGGGTGAGTGTGGACAGTGGCCAGATGGACCATTGCAGAGGAAAACACTCATAGGGTGAGAGTGGACAGTGGCCAGATGGACCATTGCAGAGGAAAACACTCTTATAGGGTGAGTGTGGACAGTGGCCAGATGGACCATTGCAGAGGAAAACACTCATAGGGTGAGAGTGGACAGTGGTCAGATGGACCATTGCAGAGGAAAACACTCTTATAGGGTGAGTGTGGACAGTGGCCAGATGGACCATTCCAGAGGAAAACACTCATAGGGTGAGAGTGGACAGTGGTCAGATGGACCATTGCAGAGGAAAACACTCTTATAGGGTGAGTGTGGACAGTGGCCAGATGGACCATTGCAGAGGAAAACACTCATAGGGTGAGAGTGGACAGTGGCCAGATGGACCATTGCAGAGGAAAACACTCTTATAGGGTGAGTGTGGACAGTGGCCAGATGGACCATTGCAGAGGAAAACACTCATAGGGTGAGAGTGGACAGTCACCAGGGAGAACATTGGGCTAATAGGCAGTTTTAGGTAAGCTTTATTACTGTTCCTTAAAGTTTTAGAACAGGAAAGACTGCTTTCCTGAGGGGTCTTTTCCTGTCCTGGTGATTGCTGGCTATTTGGATGATCTCTTAAGGGGACAGTAGTATATCTCTGTTCTTTACCAGAAAGCTTCCAATTAGTTCCAAAGCTTCCAATACTAATCATATTGTCTTTGGGGGCTTTTTAGAATGTGATGTCTCCACTCAGGGCAAGAGATATTACTCACATTCCATTCTTTTGACCCATAATCGAAGTCCTACCATTTCAGTCGCTGGTTTTACAAGCTGCTGTCCTCAGTGACCTTCAGACCTGTTAATATCTGACAGCTGCGGAATATTAGCTCTAGACATTAGATTCCAAATCTTGACTTAGGCCTTAGTTTCTGAAATTTTAAAAGTATTTATTTTACCTTAGAAATCTTCTATAGAGGTTTTCTGCCTTGGCCGAATCCTCGTTTCTTTAGACTTTTTTTTTTTTGGTACTTTTGAGACAGGGTCTCCTTTTAGTCCCAGTTTGCTCTGTACACCAGGCTGGCCTTGAACTCACAGATCTGCCTGCCTCTGCCTCCCGAGTGCTGGGATTAAAGGCATGTGCCACCATGCCCAGCTGAATCCTCATTTCTTCATGCTGCAGAACTATTCTGACCTTCATGTGTCTCTCACCATTCAGCATGAATGATTCTTTATTCTCCTAAGAACTGTTTCTCTCTGCTTCTTCCCATGATGACTTTGCAAGTGCTCACATGAAACTCAGTTAAGGAGCACAGGGCCTCCAGAGTACTCTGAACTCCAGTGTGCCAACTAAGCATATTCCCTGTGCCAGTCTGTTTTCGATAGATGAGTGTCATATGGCCACAGATTCACGAACTCTTACCTGGCAAGCCTCTGTTCTGTGTCTCCTGCACTGTTGCAGCTGTCTCAGTGTTATCATCCCGGGAGGAGCCTTTTTTACTTCTTGGCCCTGTGGACCTCCTCATGCTATCTGTCCTCCTGCTTACTTATAACTGTCATTCACTCTCACTTGTGTATGTCCACTCAGACCCTCATTCACTAAGTGGAACTTTCCAGAATACCTTCCATGTGCCAGGCACTCAGATACTGAGATGTCTGAGGTCTGAGAGGAGCCCAGGGAAGTGAAGGATATGGAACTATGAGAAACACAGATCACAACGTGTGATAAAGACATTTCAATGGAACACTGTGGATAAATGGAGACAGGGTGGTGACTTTTAGGTAGATCCATGGTACCCACCATGCTACTTTACTAGTGGGTGTCTGATATGATTGCACATTCTTGAAATGGAGAAGTCATAGCTTCTGTGCTTTCTGTTCATCTCAATAAAAGACAAATGAGCATACTATGTTAGATCAATAAACTAACTCTAGGGAAAAAGATGAGAAATGCTATTTTTTTTTTTTTTGAGACAGGGTCTTCCTGTAGCCCCAGCTGGCCTGGAACTCACTCTGTAGACCAGGCTGGCCTTGAACTCACAGAGATCCACCTGCCTCTGCCTCCCGAGTGCTGGGATTAAAGGTGTGCACCACTACGCCTGGCCAAGAAATGCTATCTTTAAATGTCAAGAATAGCCTGGCATGGTGCACATACCTTTAATCCCAGAGGAGGCAGAGGCACGTGGATCTCTGTGAGACTGAGGCTAACATGGTCTACACAGTGAGTTTCAGGCCCACTGGGGCTAAAGGGAGACCCTGTCTCAGAAAGATCAAACAACAACAAAACAAGTCAGGAATGGTGCTGTTTACCATATAAGTATGGATACACTGGTCCTGAGAGACCGTCTGCCTGGATAATTGGTTCATCAGCCATTGGTCATCTGGGACTAAACTAAAACTGTTAGTGGGAGTATTTTTTTCTCTCTCTCTTTTTTTTTTAATTTTATTTATTTCTGTATGTGTATCAATGTACTGTCTGCATGCAAGTCTGTGCACCCGTGTCGTGCAATGCCGCGGAGGTCAGAAGAGGGTCTCGGATTCCCCTGGAACTGGAGTTCTCCTGGAATTGGAGTTTCAGACGGTTCTCGGCCGCCATGTGGGTGCTGGGGATCGAACCCGGGTCCTCTGTAAGAGTGGTCGGCGCTCTTAACCGCTAGGCCATCTCTCCAGCCCCTAGTGGGAGTATTTTAACAGTGACAGTGTACATCAGAGTGTGTTACTGCAGACAAAGTAAAAAGAACAAGAAATGTTAAATTTCACATTCATTAAATTTTCATTATGTATATAAATGGGTTGTCAGAATGCATCCAGGAAATTGCCAAATTTGATTCTGTGATACTTATTTTAAAACTAAATTTGAGGGGTAGAAAGATAGCTCAGTGGTTAAGAGCACTGGTTGCTCTTACAGTGGACCTGGGTGTGAATCCAAGTACCCACATGGCGGCTAACACTCTAACAACTATCCATAACTCCAGTTCTTGGGGATTCAACAACCTCTACTGGCCTCTTCGGGCACTGCATTATGTGGGTATACTTACATACATGCAGGTGTAACACTCCTGCACATAAAAGTATAAGTCGAATGTTTCAAAAAGTAAAACTAAATTTTTAAATTTCCAGGTAAGTATAGTAAGTTAAGCACTAATACCTGTTGCTTTCTTCTAAAACTGTTTAAAATGTTTTAATACCAGATTTGTACACCGTAGGGAAGGAGGTCTGTGGATGTCAGAAGAACTGAAACTCTGTTCTTGTAGATTGTGGTCAGCAGAGGGGCTAGGAAACTTATTCGGCTGAGCCCCACATCATACACTGGAAGAGACAGACCATTGGTCCAAAGAGCAGAATTTCTGCTGGGGGAGTGTGGGGTAGTGGTGGGTGCAGACCACATCTGTCACAATGGGCCAGGTTGTGGCCTTTGAGTTGTAAACCCTGTGCATGTATGCTTTTCATAAAAGTATAGATAAAAATAAAGAAGAGATGAGCTCTTTGGAAGGTTGATTTTAATATTAATACGAATTCTTAGGCTGCACTCAGATGCTGTCACATAGAAAAATAATTCTTCAGATTGCCTAGCATATAATCACTTAATGAAGCAGACAAAATTGAGTAAACTTATATTCTTTAAATAGAAAACATGAATAATTTTTAAGCAACCATTTTTCTAGAGCTCTGATTTCATTAGACTTCAGATCCTGTTTTGAAATATATCCAAACATAGAATGTTCATGGTTTGTTTTGTTCATTTGTTCCTAAGTGCACTGATTCTTTTTAGGTCTAAATTTGTTTGTTTGTTTGTTTGTTTTTTTTTTTTGAGACAGGGTCTCCCTGTAGCTCTAGCTGTCCTGGAACTCAGTATGGCTGGCCTTGAACTCACAAAGATCCACCTGCCTCTGCCTCTCAAGTGCTGAGAGTAAAGGCGTACGTCACCACTCCCAGCTCTAGGTCTAATGATATTTTTGCCAACATTTTTACTAAGCATTCAGACATTTTTGTATGGTACATGTTTAGCATTTTAGCAGATTGTCAGTTTAGTTAATATTATGCATGCTCTGTAATTACTGCTCCTGCTGGCTAGCGAAGTTGGTTTTTAAGATCCTATAAATTATTTAAGTACTTTACAAACTAGCGCCGTCTTTGAGATCTTATCCATGTTTCCCCATGTTTCTTCTGTGTCTCCCCTGCCCATCACTACTGGCGCCAGTGTTGACAGCTTTATTCATTTGTAGCTTGGAGATTATGTTTATTGTTATTTAAATAGATAGAAAACACAAAGACCAGGCCTGGTAGCATGCGTATGTAGTCTCAGCTATTTGGGAGACTAGGCAGAAGAATCACTTGAGCTCAGGCAGTGTTTGAGGTCAACTGGGCAACATAGTAGGAACATTTATCTCAAAAAATAAAATAAAAACAACAACAACAAAGGCATGGCAGAGTTGGGCTTATCTCTGAGTTGAGACCAGCCTGGTTTAAATAGTGCTTTACTATCTGGTGAGATTGTCTCAAAAAACCCAAACCCAAACAAAACAAAGTAGGGTTGAAGAGATGGCTCAGTGGTTAACAACCTGGCTGCTCTTGCAGAGGATCTGGGTTTGGTTCCCAGCAAGCACCCACATTGTGGCTGTCCACCATTTGTATCTTCAGTTCCAGGGGATCTAATTTCCTCCTCTTGACCACTGTGAGCACTGCACATATGTGGTGCACTTACATACATGCAGGCAAAACACTCATTCAATTTAAAAAGAAACCTTACCAAAAAATGTACCAGAATAGCTTGCTAGATTGTATGAATTATAATTTTATTTGGTTTTGAAGGAGTGTATCCTAGAATAGAAATGATGATTATGTAGAAATTTCAGTATAGATTTGAGACGACTGGCTTTGAGATTTAAGTTCGAAGAATTATTTTAGAGGTGTCTATTTAAACCAAATAGTCTCTTCAGAGTTATAGTTATCTATAATATGCAAGTCTGTATGCCAGGATGTGGGCAGAAGTTTCAGAGACACCAAACTTGACCTTACCTTAAAGGTTTTTGTAAGCCACTGGCAGTATAAAGTGAGGTATTTTTCTACCCTCTGCACTGTGTCCACTGGGCAGGTGTAGTGAGCAAGAGAGAGGAAAGGGAAGAAAAAAAATAAACAAGAGAAGCCAGGTGTGGTGGCATGAGCCTTTAATCCCAGAATCTGGGAGACAGAGGAGGTGGATCTCTGAGATTGAGGCCAGCCTGATCTACATAGTGAGGTCCAGGCCAGCTGGGACTACAGGGAAACCCTGTCTCAAAAAGACCAAAAAGAAAAAACAAAACAAAGCCTCTCCAAACCCCAAGAGACTCAGAATTGAACAAGAACAAAATTGTCTTTAAGGTGAAATGGAACAAATCAATCCACAAGTAGCATTGGAAATCATGGCCACCCTTGACACAGCACTTTATGGTAATTAGCTCAGTCTTCGTGTAAGATGCTGGAACTGAGTGAGTGCCTGAGTGATGGGTGCTTAGTAGACTCTTGCTGTGCTTTTCAAAATGAACAGATATTTTTCCTGTCTTACCCATCTCCAATAATTGTTGGGCATGGTGGCTCTTACCTACAGTGATAGTACTTGGAAACTGAGGCAGGAAGATCACTATGATTTGAAGGCCAGCCTGGACTACATAGTGAATGAGTTCCAGGCCAGCCTAGGCTTTGGAGAGAGAACTCTTTCTTAAAATATAAAATGCATGAGCTCTGGTGGGGTGAGGGGATAGGGTGGAGGACACAGGTCTAGATTTGATTAAAAAATATATATAAATTAATTAATTAAAAAATACTAGTAGTAATAATAGTAATTGTGCTGGATGGATAGCTTTAGTGTCAACTTGACACACCTGGGTTGAGGGAGCCTCAATTGGGGAATTGGCTCCATTGGACTGGCCTGTGGCCATGTCTGTGGAGTATTGTCTTGATTGTTGAGTAATGTGGGAGGGCCCAGCCCACTATGGGTGGTGCCACCCTGGGCAGGTTGTTGTGTACAGTATAAGAGGGCAAGCCGGGCATGGGCCAGAGGAGCAAGCCAGTGGGCAGCATTCCTCCATGGCCTGTGCCTCAGCTCCTGCCTCCAGGTTCCTGTCCTGAGTTCCTACCTTGGGCTTCCTGAGTGATGAACTACAAACCAGGAGATGTGAGCTGAATAAACCCTTTCCTCCCCAAGTTGGTGTCGGTCAGAGTGTATTGTCACAGCAATGGAAGAGAAACTAGAACAGTAATGATAAAGCAATTTGTTATAGCTGCCACAGAAACCTAATTTATCCTATTAGCTGAACCTAGGGTGAATACCAAGTCCATTTTCCCCCCTAGCCCCTGAATTTATTCATTGTCAGTCTAGGTGTTAATAGATTCAGACATTTTAATACTAGTCTTATGTAAACCTAGCAGAAGATAGCGTATGAACTAGTGTGTGGGAGACATACATCTCTAACGTATTCACACCGTACACGAGCCTCAGGCTTTAATGGATTTATTTTTGTAGATTTAGTCATTACAGTTTGTATCTTCCTTCAAAAAATTTTATCTTATTTTTATTATTTTTTAGGTGTATGAGTGTATGGCCTGCATGTGTGTAAGTGCTCATGGAGGTCAGAAGAGGGCACTGGATGATCCCCCGGAACTGGACTTAGGGATTATCGTCACCCACCGTATGGGTGCCGGGAATTGAACCCAGGTCCTATGCAAGAGCAGTCAGTGTTTTTAACTGCTGTGCCATCTCTCCAGCCCTCCAAAAAAAACTTTTAAAAATTAAAAAATAACAATTCTGTATTCCTTGGTTGTAATAGAAATGAAAGTCTATGTAAATATGTGTCATTCATCTGTAAGAACTAAAGAAATAATTTTTTTTTAATGATGCAGTTAGGCTGGAGAGATAGTTTAGCAGTTAAGACCATTTGCTGTATTGTAGAGGACCCAAATTTTGTTCTCAGCACCAATATGGTGACTCACAGCTGTCAGTTGTAGGGGTCTGATGCCCTCTTCTGGCCTCTGTGGTATTGGGCATGCAGGGGATATGTATAACACACATGCAGGCAAACATTCATACACATAAAATAAAATCTCAAAAATAATTAAAATTCGATACTAGGCATTCTTAAAGAAACTTGGAGTTTGTGCTAAGTGTGGCAGAGAGCTGTTAGGTTAAATTCTGAGCTACCTCAGTGCTGTGGGAAGATAACAGGGAGGCCAGAATGGAGGAGATTAGTCATGTGTTGTGACAGGAGTCCTGGCTGGGACATGCACCAGGTTGGAAAGGACTCAGTTTACAGTGCAGTTTGCAGATCGATTTGCATATGAACCTGAGTATTTGAAGTACAAGGATAGATTTAAAGAATGAGTTATGGAATGGTAGTCAGACATTCAGTGACTTTAGGTCTAGGGATACAGCTCAAAGCAGAGCAATTGCTTGTGTGGTGTGTACAAAGCCCTGGGTTTCATCCAGCACTGGGTGGGTGGGGAGTAGGGGGAAAACAGCTGTAGAATTTGGAGCAATGCCCTGGGAAAGGTAGAAGTAATTGGGGTTATTTGGTGGGTTCAGTGTTTCTGATCTGCATAATTCAAAGCAGCCAAGTACAGATGTGAAGAAGCTTGTTGGTTTGACTTTGGCTGTCTGAGACGTGTCCAAGCTAGACACAGTGTGGGCATGGTTGTTCCAGAGTAGGCGTTTAAGATGAGCCTAGCTGAACAGTTCTCTGAAACAAATGTAAACAGGTAAGAGAAGCAAACTGGACCCTGGGGCCCAAAGCGAGGGAAAGTCTGCAGAGGAATTCCACAAAATTTGATTATTTTCAAAGTCTTTAGCTTTATTTAGATGTAATGTACCTGAAACAACTTATTTGTTTCAGAAATTTGTGTACATGTATTGACCTGCTTAACCACCATAGCTAGGTACAGAAGATCTCTCTCATGCCAAAAAGCCCCTTCATGCCCCTATGCAGTCAGTCTACCTGCCTCTTGTAGCCAGAGATCGATCCACTTTTTGTCATCCACAGCAGTTTACTATTCTAGAACTCTGTGTAAACTGTGCCATACAGCATGTAAGTTTTTATTATTATTATTATTTTATTATATTATTTTTTGTACAAGATTGTTACTAATCAAATCTAGACCTGTAACCCCCTACCCCCCACCCCACCAGAGCTCATGCATTCTGCCAAACATGCTTTTCATCTCTTTCTCAGTCTTTCTCAAAATTCTCCATGTGGAAGTTGACTGTTTTGAGCAGAAGTTCACCGTTTCAGTTAGTTCTTTGATGCAGTCCTTTCTGTTGTTGTTGTTGTTGTTTCCAGTATGCATCATTCCCAACTACTTGGACAAAAGCTCAAGGGGCCGTGTATAAGAAATACTTATAACTAGGTAATTGGCACTAGCATCCACAGATGAGGGATACCATTCGTTGTTTGTTTTTTTGGGACTGTGTTACTTCACTTAGCATGATATCTTCTAGCTTCAGCCATTTACCTGCAAAGCTCATGATGTCATCTTTCTTTACTGCTGCATAGAACTCCATTGTGTGGATATACCACATTTTCTCTATCCACTCATCAGTTGAGGGGTACTTGGGTTGGTTCCAGCTCCTTGCTGTTATGAAGAGAGCTGCAATAAACATGGCTGTGCATGTAACTCTGTGGTAAGATGAATCATGTGGGTACACGCCCAGGAGTGGTATGGCTGGGTCAGGTGGCAAGTTCATTCAAAGTCTTCCAAGGGTTCTCCACATTGCTTTCCATAGTGGCTGTACCAGTTTACATTCCCACCAGCAGTGAATGAGTGTGCCTCTTTCCCCACAACCTCTGTAGCACTTGGTATCATTTGTTTTCTTGATCCTAGCCAGTCTTATTGGAGTAAGATGATATCTTAAAGTGGTTTTAATTTGCATTTCCTTAATGATTAATGATGTTGAACACTTCTTAAGATGTTTCTCAGCCATCTCTAATTCCTCACTTGTGAAATCTCTGTTCAGCTCTTTGCTCCATCTATTGAGTGGGTCATTTGTTTTCTTTATTTTTTGAGTAGTTTATATATTCTGGAAATCAATGCTTTGTCAGATGTTTCTGTATTGAAGGTTTCCTCCCACTCTGTGGGATTTCTCTTCACTTCCTTGATTGTTTCTTTTGATGTACAGAAGCTTTTGAGTTTAATGAGGTCCCATTTGTCAATTGTCGAGCTTAATCCTTGCGCAGCTGCTGTCTGATTTAGGAAGTCTTTTCCTATGCCTATGTCTTATAGTCTGCTGCCAACTTTTTCTTCTATTGCCTTCAGAGTTTGGGCATGTAAGCTTTTGTGTCTGACTTTTATTTTTTTTACTCAGTTTACTATATTAAAAATTAATCCACATTTTCATCAAAAGATTATTCCCGGGCCAGTTGGATTGGGTAAGTGAGTAAAGGCACCTACCATCAAGCTTGAGCACCTGAGTTCCATCTTGGGACCCACATGGTGGAAGGAAAGAATCAATTCCTGAATGCTGTCCTCTGACCACCACACATGCATATGTATACAAATAAAGAAATAATGTATTTTTAAAAGATTATTCCTTTTTTCTTCTGCTGTCTAGCATTTCATGATATGAATATGTCACAATGTATGTGTCCTTTTAACTCTTAGAGTACATAGAGGTTTTTTTCAAAATATAGGCTTTGAGGAATAGAACTTCTAAAACATTATTACAGAAGTTTTTGTGAATATATTTTGTTTTGTGTAAATATTTAGAAGAGGAATTGCCAAGGCCAGTGAATAAAATATTTTAATCATGTAAGAAATTGCTAAAGGTTTTAAAAAGATAGAAATTGCCAAGCTTTTGCAGAGTGGTTATACCATTTTGTACTCCAATAGAGTGTGGGACCAATACTTGCTTTACTTTTGTACTAACACAGCATTCGAGATGTTTCTTCTTTAATATTATTAACATATGTTATGCCGGGCATGGTGGTGCATGCCTTTAATCCCAGGACGTGGGACGTAGAGGCAGGTAGATCTCTGTGAGTTCAAGGCCAGCCTGTTCTACATAGTGAGTTCCAGGACAGCTGGGGCTACAGGGAGACCCTGTCTTGAAAAGGCCAAAAATAAATAAATAAGTAAGTAAATAAATAAATTGTACAAAATCATGAGATGTGCTTTGATAGTATTCTTTCTTTCTTTCTGTCTGTCTGTCTGTCTCTTTCTCTCTCTCTCTCTCTCTCTCTCTCACACACACACACACACACACACAAGCACACACACAGTTCCTTGGGCCCTTTTCTCAAATAGTCCCCTTTGTACTTTTCTAAAACAGAGATCTAAAGGATAAGCTCAGTGGTCAAGAGCACTTGCAGAGGACCTAGCTTTGGTTCCCAGCACTCACATAACAGCTCACAACCACCTATAACTCTAGCCCCATGAGATTTGATGACAACTTGTGCACTTCACGGGACCAGACATGTGTGCAGGCAAAACAGTCACATTCATAGAAATAAATAAAGCCTTTTAAAAAAAAAGTGCTGGATATGATGGTGCATGCCTTTATCCACAGCACTCAGAGGCAGGCGGATCTCTGTGAGTTGAAGGCCAGCCTGGTCTACGAAGTGAGCTCCAGGCCAGCTGGAACTAAAGGGAGATAAAAAGACAAGATATGCTTGGGTCTGGAGAGATCTTGGCTTTGATTCCCAGCACCCACATGACAGATAATAACCGTCTGTAACTCCAGTTCCAGGGGATCCAACACCCTCTTCTCATCTCCAAGGGTATTATTATATGAAATGGGTGGACTTATAGACATACAGGCAATATACTCATATGCATAAAGTAAATTTTTTTAAAAATTAAGTCAAGGGGCTAAGAGATGGCTCAGCCAATAGACTGCTCGTCATGTAAGCATGAAGACCTGAGTTTTCCTTAGAATCCATGAAAAACCCAACCCAGGCATGGCGGCATGCATCTATAACCTTGAGGTAGAGATAGGAGGATTCTTGAGCTCACTGACCATCCAGCCTAGTGTAATTGGCCATTTCCAGGTTCAGTGAGAGACCATGTCTCAAAAAACAAAGGTGAAGAACAATGGAGAAAGACACCCAACATTAGCCTTTGGCCTCCACACATACTTGCACCTCTATACACATGTGTGCGCACTCCCTCCCCCCCCCCAATACACTAAGTCAGTAGTACACAGAGTGTTTGGGAAGAAAATGTTTTCTTTCCATTCAAAAACAAGTGTCGATACTGCCTTGTTTAAAAAAAATGAAACCTGGGCTGGAGAGATGGCCTAGCAGTTAAGAACACCGACTGCTCTTGCAGAGGACCTGGGTTCAATCCCCAGCACCCACATGGCAGCTGAGAACTGTCTTTAACTCCAGTTCCAGGGGAATCTGATGCCCTCTTCTGACCTCCGCGGCATTACACGACACTTGTGCACAAACCAACATGCAGACAGTACATTCATACATATACAAAATAAATAAAATTAAAAAAAAGAAACCTGAAATAAAAATAAAAATAAAGAAAAAAATGTTTAAAAAGGGGAGGGGGGCTGGAGAGATGGTTCAGTGGTTAAGAGCACTGGTTGTTCTTCCAGAAGACCTGGGTTCAAATCCCAGCACCTACATGGCAGCTAACAACTGTCTGTAACTCCATTTCCAGGGGATCTAACACCCTTTTCTGTCCTCCTCAGGCATTGCATGACATAGGTACACTTAAACATATGCAGACACATGAAGTAAAAATAAAGAAAAAAATGTTTAAAAAAATGAAACCATATCTAAAATGTCTATTCATTTAGGTATTAGAGAAGTAGAAACTGTTGGGGGGAACAAGGTGCTGAGGGACTATGGGAATTAATGAACTAGAAAAGCTGAGGAAAAGAATTCTCAAGTGAAGAAAGGAGGGATCAAAGTCCTGATGGAATAAAAACAAAAATTCACAAATGAGTATTCATTTTAACATGCTGAAATAAAATTAAACTGTTTGCTTTCCTAGGTTCTCAAATGTAGATTCAAATTACTGATGATATTATGATCTTTAAAAAAGTTACCACACATTTGAAGCCTGGTTTTCATATTCACTGATAGTATATATCTGGGGGATCCAGGCTTTTCTGACTGGATCAGTAAGTCACTTGCACAAGAGGCTTGTAAATCTTACTATCAACTTAATTTTATCCTATTTACTGTCCTTTTGGGTCCATGTTTCCTAAGACTCTTTGCTTGTGTGCTTTTGTTTTAGTAGTTTATATATACTTTGAAAGAAAGGAAATAGAAACTTAAATCATATGATTTTAAGACTAAGCATAGAGCTTTGACCTAGGTCAATGTGGTACTGGAAAGACTGGTCTATGTATATACAGAATACAGGGTCCAAGAATGAAACTTATATGGAGTTGTAGTTTGCACTGAAGTGTCCTCCAAAGGCTGCTGCATTAGCCTTGATTCCCACAGTGTCTATAGTGAGAGGTGGTAGAAGCTTGGAAGAGTAGAGTCTGGCCATGGGTTGGGAAGGGGGGCTGGTTTTCCCAGTCACTGAGTGTTTTCCTTTGCAGGGACACTGGGAACCTGGCCCCTTCCTTCACTCCATTCCTGAAGCAGGTGAATGGTTCTCCTTAGGTCCCAGATTCCCACCATGATGTGTTGCTGTCTTGCCATAAGCCCTAGAAACAATGAGGATAAATGATCATAGATTGAAACCTCCCAAAATCTGAGTCAGAGTTGATTTTCCTCAAGAATTTGTTACTATAAAAGAAAGCTGATGAACATATGTGGTAAAATAATTCAATAAGAAAAAGATAATATTGACAATAAATAGTACTGAGACAATTGGGTACATTTATAGAAAAAATGAGTTGAAATCCTTTATAACATAATTAACTAGATATGGATCACTAACCATTGTGCGAAAACTAGAACTATAAAACATGTAGGAGAAAATAGTCATAAGCAAGGGCAAGAAGATTTCTTTAAAAACACACTAAGATGTTCAAAGTCTGAAGTTTAAAAATTGCAAAACTGACTTTGTCAAAATTTGAATTTCTGCTCTGCAAGTTATCACTAAGAAATGAAAAGGCATGTCTGAAATTTTAAGAAAATATTCACAACTTATCTAGCTGGCAGGTGACTGACATCTTAAATACAGAAAGAATGAACAGTAACAAAAAAGCCCAACGGTGAGAAGATTTGGATAGAATATCCTTCCAAAATTACATAATTAGTCACTACAAGAAAACATTGTTAGCATCATTAATTAACAGAAATCTAAATTAAAACTTCAGCAGAATACCACTACATAACCATTGAAATAGAAAAGACTAAGAAAATCACATGTATTGGGGCTGTGAAAATAGTTCACGGTACAGCTCTTACCTCCTATTTCCAAGGCCTTGTGTTCTATCCCCAGCACCAAAGGCAATAAAGCATAAATTTTCATTTTATTTATTTATTTTTATTTTATGTATATGAGTGTTATTCATTTTGGTTAATTTAACAGCCCAATCTTTAGTGTACCAAAACGCTAAGTTGCATTTAATATTGTATGCTAGCTCGTGTTGATTACTAAGCTAGTTCCTCTTAGACACTACAGTTAGCTGCTAAACTTACAGGTACACTGGAAGAAAATGTCGAACCTGAAGAATGAGGTCAGGTTTTCTAAATCCTCTGTCACATTTCATTGATGGTTTTTGAATTTTCTTTTTGTTGTTGTTGTTGCTGTTATTTTGAGACGGTCTTACTCTGTAGCCCTTGGCTGGCTTGGAACTTGCTATGTAGACCACACTTGCCTTGAACTTATATAGAGAGAGATCTACCTGCCTCTTCCTCCTGAGTGCTGGGATTAAAGATGTTTGCCACCATGCCTGGCTCCATTTTTTTAAATTTTTATTTATTTGTTTTCTATGTGCATGAATGTACTGTCTGCATGTAGGTTTGTGCACCCGTGTCATGCAATGCCGCGGAGGACAGGAGAGAGTGTCAGATTCTCCTGGAACTGGAGTTCTCCTGGAATTGGAGTTAGAGATGGTTCTCAGCCGCCATGTGGGTACTGGGGATCGAACCTGGGTCCTCTGCAAGAACAGTCAGCGCTCTTAACCGCTAGGCTATCTCTCCAGCCCCTGGCTCCATTTTTTTCTTTTTTTAAATATCATGTGCATGAATGTTTTACTTGCATATATGTAAGTGTACCGTCTGTGTGGAATGAGGTCAGGTCAGAAAAGGACATTGGATCCCCTGGAACAGTAGTTACAGATGGTTGTTAGTTGCTGCATGGGTGCTGGGAACTGAACTCAGGTCTTCATCAGGAGCAGCCAGTACTTTTAAGTCCCAAGCCATCTCCTCAGCCGTTATTTGAGTTTTGTATCTGCTCAAAAGGGAATGAGTTGCAAGGATGCTGAGAGTTCCACAATGGATTCAGTAAGGTTAGAGTCCCTAGGTACTGGCCTGTGGCAAGAAAACTGCTTCAGAGGTCACACAGGCAAAGTGACAGACTGTGATTTAAATACAGTCTGGATTTGATTTGAAAATTACTATGTTTGGAGATGTGCAGGATGTTCAGTGAAGCTCATACACTGACCAGAGCCCTTAATGTAATTGTGCATGTAGAGCCAGGCGTGGTGGCGCATGCCTTTAATCCTAGCACTTGGGAGGCAGAGGCAGGCAGATCTCTATGAGTTCAAGGCCAGCCTGGTCTACAGAGTGAGCTCCAGGCCAGCTGGGACTAAAGGGAGACCCTCTTTCAAAAATAGCACACACACAAAAAAATGCAATTGCGCATGTAATGGCTGCCCTACAGAACTGCTTTCTCTGCTGGTGTGTGAAGTTGAAAAATCAAGGTTTTACCAACACCCTTCCTTCCTTGCACTCTTAACTCAGGAGCAGAGGTGACAGTAGTCACTTGATGTCCATTCAGTTGCACCTAACAGAAAAGAAACTTGCCACCTAGAATTTTTTTTTCTTGGAGCTAGGGTTGTCCAGGGCCAATGTAGCAGCGGGGCTCTTGCCTGGCTGTGTGATCTTAGTCTGCAAGGTACTCCATGTGTGCAAAGTGATGACTGCACCTGTCTCTAAATCCACATGCTCAGCCAAAGAAAAGCCACACTCAGTCTCTGGGGCCTCACTGTCTTTTTTTCCAGGAAAACAGTACAGTACAGTGGATGTAATGATAGCTAGAGATGTAATTTTCAATTTTCCAGTAGTCAGCTTAAAAATGAAAAGCAACATGCTAACTTTAGAGATGCATTTCATTTTACCTAGTATATCTAAAATGCTTTTTTAAAAGTGGGGTGGGGGGTGGTGGGACACAGGTCTAGATTTGATTTATATATATATATATATATTATATATATAAATTTTAAAAAGTATAATCAAGAAAAAATCAAAAGATTATTTAAGATATTTGTTTATATATTCAAAGTCTTTAAAGTCTGAGGTATATTTTATTGTTAAAACATAGCTCAGGGGCTGGAGAGATAGCCTAGCAGTTAAGAGCACCAACTGCTCTTGCAGAGGACCCGGGTTTGATCCCCAGCACCCACATGGCAGCTAAGAACCGTCTGTAACTCCAATTCCAGGAGAACTCCAGTTCCAGGGGAATCAGAGACCCTCTTCTGACCTCCGAGGCATTGCACGACACGGGTGCACAGACCTACATGCAGACAGTACACTCATACACATACAAAAAATAAATAAATAAATAAATAAAAAACATTCCTTGAACTAAAACAAAAGAAAATACAAAATTTAAAAATATATATTTTGTACAAGATTATTAAATCTAGACCATGTCCCCCTCATCCCCCCACCACACAAGAGCTCATTATTCTGCCAAACATGCTTTTCATCTCTTTCTCAGTCTTTCTCAAAATTCTCCATGGGAAGTTGACTGTTTTTGAGCAAAAGTTTCACTGTTTCAGTAGATCTTTGATGCAGTCCTTTCGTGTTGTTGTTGTTGTTGTTGTTTCCAATATGCATCACTCCCAATGCTTTGGACAAAAGCTCAAGGGGCCTGCACAGAAATACTTACAACTAGGTATTGGCACTAGCATCCACAGATGAGGGATACCATTCGTCGTTTGTTTTTTCTGGGACTGTGTACTTCACTCATGCGTAATGGGTGGTCCTCTAGCTCCAGCCATTTTCCTGCAAAGCTCATAATGTCATCTTTCTTTACTGCTGCATAGAACTCCATTGTGTAGATGTACCACGTTTTCTCTATCCACTCATCAGTTGAGGGGCATTTGGGTTGGTTCCAGCTCCTTGCTATTGTGAAGAGAGCTGAAATAAACATAGCCATGCATGTATCTCTGTGGTGGGGTGAGTCTTGAGGGTACATGCCCAGGAGTGGTATGGCTGGGTCGGGTGGCAAGTTCATTCCGAGTCTTCCAAGGGTTCTCCACACTGCTTTCCAGAGTGGAGTAGCCGCGTTTCAAGACCCAGCATATATTAGTCAGTGTTTCTCAGGTTAATTGAATTAGCTTTCTTTTTTTTTAATTTTGAGATGGGGTCTCCCTGTAGCCCCAGCTGTCCTAGAACTCGCTCTGTAGACCAGGCTGGCCTTGAATTCATAGAGATCCCCCTGCCTCTGCCTCCCAAGTGCTGGTATTAAAGGTGTGCACCACCATACCTGGCTTAACTAGCATTCTCCTTTTTGTTTTTTTTTTGTTTGTTTGTTTGTTTTTGTTTTTTTGTTTTTTGGTCTTTTTGAGACAGGGTCTCCCTGTAGCCCTGGCTGTCCTGGAACTCACTCTTTAGACCAGGCTGGCCTTGAACTCCCAAGTGCCAGGATTAAAGGCGTGCACCACCACGTCCAGCTTTTTTAACTAGCTTTCTATGAAAAAGTATATGTATCAGAGGACAGTCAGCCTTCCATACCTTTGTATTCCACATCCGTGGACTGAACCGACTGTGAGTAGAAAATATTTGGAAAACAGTACATCTGTATTAAACATACAGACATGTGGTTATTTCCTAAAACACACAGTCTAACCATTTATGGAGTGTTCACATTGTGTGAGGTACTGTAAGCAACCCAATACAGAAAAGATTAAAGTACATGGGTGGAGAGTGTACACTCTTTGTAAATACAGTGTCCATTTATGTGAGGGAATTGAGGATTTGTGGATTTTGGAGTCTGGAGTAGGAGCTGGAATCAGTCCTCTTGGGATATTAGGAGACAATGATATGAATGTTTATTATAAAATTTGCAAATTGATTGGATCTGTAGTATATAATATACAAAAACAAGATGTCCAATCCAGTTCCTTGTGAATTCTGTGTGCGTGGTTCCCATGGAAAGTGTTCATTGATTTTTTTTTTTTTTTTTTTTGCCAGGTTCTCACAGCTAACTTAACAGTTGTAGGTCAACTGTGATTTTGACAGAACTGAGGACAAATAAATCCATTTCAGTGAAGTGGCTGCTCATGGTACTTTGGGCTTAATGTAGTATCTTTTTTTAAATTTAATTTTTTTATGTTTATGAGTGAATTGCCTGCATGTGTATAAGTGCACCATGTCATGCAATGCCCACAGAGGACAGAGGAGGGTGTGGGATTCCCTGGAACTGAAGTTGTTAGCCACTCTATGCGTGCTGGTATTTGAACCTAGGTCTTCTGCAAGAACAGCCAGTGCTCTTAACCACTGAGACATCTCTCTAGCCCCCAGACTTAATGTAGTTTCAACTGGTGATTGTAGATTGATGGGGATATTAATGAGGTAGTGGTTGGTGATTTTTGTTGTTGTGAGTCACAGTGGCTGCAGTTGTGATACTTTTAAAAGTTTAAAGTGAACTGTTACTATTTTCATCATCACCTTAATCCTAAATTAGGGTCAGTAAACTTTTCTTTTAGTCTTTCGAGACAAGGTCTTCCTGTAGCCCCAGCTGGCCTACAACTTGCTATGTAGACCAGGCTGGCCTTGAACTCACAAGGGTCTGCCTGCTTCTGCCTCCAAAGTGCTAGGATTAAAGGTATGCACTACCATGCCTGGCTAGTAAGCTTTTTATTTATTTATTTATTTATTTTTATTTATGTATGTATGTATGTATGTATGTATGTGTATGAATGTATTGTCTGCATGCAGGTCTGTGTACCCGTGTCGTGCTACTTTCTATAAAAGGATGAGTTCATAATTGTTTTGGGCTCTGAAGGTACTATTGCACTGTAAGACTAAAGCAGCCAACCATAGGTTGGAATAAACATGGTTTGGCCAAGTAAAATTTTACTTAAAAAAACAAACATTGGGTGAGATTTGTCCTACAGCTGTAGTTGACCCCACTCGGGAGGCAGAGGCAGGCAGATCTCTGTGAGTTCAAGACCAGCCTGGCCTACATAGTGAGTTCCAGGACAGCTGGGGCTATGGGGAGACCCTTTCTCAAACAGACCAAAAAAAAAAAAAAAAAAAAGGAAGGAAGGGAAGGAAGGAGTCAGTTCAAAGGGTATGTAGGAATAATACTGGCATTTACTACAGAATCAGCTGCTTGAAAGGCTGATTAAAATTTCATTCTTCAGGCTGGGATTTAACTCAATTGGTAGAGTGCTTGTCTAACACAGAGGAAACCATGATTTTGATCTCCAACATGGCATAAACCTGGAGGGTGTATGGGTGGGTGTGCATGGAGTACATGCCTGGAATCTCAGGAGTCAGGAGGGGAGGATCAAAATGCAGGGTCATCCTCAGCTACATAGAAAATTCAAGGGCAGCCTGAGTTACATGAGACTGTCTCAGGGTACGGGAAGGAAGAGACAGGGGAAATGCCTCAGTAAAGGTGCTTGCCACCAACCCTGACAACCTGAGTTACATGAGACTGTCTCAGGGTAGGGGAGGAAGAGACAGGGAAATGCCTCAGTAAAGGTGCTAGCCACCAACCCTGACAACCTGAGTTTGATTCTGGCAATCCACATGGTAAGAAAGAGACCCAATTCTTCCACGTTGTCTTCTGACAGCCACATGTGAGCTGGGATAAGCATGAATCTCCCCCACCACATAGTCAATTCAGAGATAGGTAGATGGAAAGGTGGAAAAAAATTAAGGAGAAAAAATGTACAAGTTGTGTTTCAGATTGCCTGGTTCTCAGATCTAGCCTAAAGGTTATCTGTTTTAAAACAAATACTGTCAAAATCCTGATGCAATTTCCAAGTTGTTCCTAATGATTGCTTGACTTACCTCTCGTTTGTTTTTGTAAATGAACTGGCTGTTACTTTTTTTCTTATGTAACTGGCTCATTAACATTCTCATCTATTTTCCACTTGAATTCTTGATTTGTTTCTTAATGCTTGGAATTTCTTTGTTAATAATTTGTTATATTAGAATTTTTTGTTATTTATCATATAAAAATACCTAGTGTATATATAAATACCTAGTGTATATAAATAAAATCTTTAAGATATTTGTAAGTTTTGTTGTGCTTATGAAATTACCCCCACTCCAGCTAATCCTTTATTACTTTTCTTAGTTTTTGAATAGATTTATTTTTATTTATGTATATCTGTGTATGTCTATGTGAGTGAAGCCCATGTGTGTTTGGTGCCCACAGAGACTAGAATAGGGCATCAGATCCTCTCAGACTATAGTTACATGTGGTTGTGAGCCCCCTGACCTGGATGCTGGGAACCTAACTTGAGTTCTTTGCAATAACAGGAAGTACTTGTAACCACTGAGCCATCTCTCCAGCCTCCATGATATTATTTTTACATTTAGATTTCTTCATAGTCTGATTGGATAGGTTTTAAATATGTGTGTAATGTCAATTGGAGAACTATTTCTGAAGATGAACTAGTTTTTGCCTCAGTTAACCTCATTCATCTGACAGCCAATTTAATATGGCAGCTTTATTATAAACAAACTTTCCAGTTGTACAATGACCTTTTTTTTTTTTTTTATAGAACAGTCTCTTGTTTGGATAGTCTTTTGATCTATTTCTGGAACAATGCTACACTCTAAATCCCCATGACATATTCTTTTATATGCTACTATGGGGCAAGTCTTCTCCTGTCATGTTTGTTTAGTTTTATAGAAGCCCTTGAAAATCAGCTGGTTGAGCCCCACCAAAAGTATTGCTGGGATTTTGATTGGGATTATGATGTATAAATTAATTTGAGTGGAATTTAACATCACTGAGTCTTCAAATCTAAAAGTAGACTGACGCCAACCCACACATGTGCCTCTTTCTCACTCCACTCTTCTTGTGCTTACCTTATGAGTTACTAGTATCTCAAGGCTGATAAGATTGCTGAATGTTTAGATGTGTGTGTGTGTGTGTATGTGTGTGTGCAGTAGCAGCTGCAACCAGAGCCTGTTGTTGGGTGTCTTCTTCAGTCATTCTCCACCTAATTTTGTTTAAATTGTATTTATTATTGTTGTTGTATGGTATAGCGGGGGCTCACATGCCACAACACACATGTGGAAATCAGAGGACAACATGCTTTCTTACCTTTATGTGGAGTCTGGGGATAGAACTCAGATCATCGTGTTGCACAGCAAGTGCTTTACCCTCTGGGCCATCTTACTGGCCCTTCCACCTAATTTTTAGAGACATGGCCACTGAGCCCCAGGGATCCTTCTCTCTCTCTCCCCCAGTGCTGAGATTACTGGCATAAGCCACTGTGCCTGGCTTTTTCTATGAGCTCTAGGGACTGAACACAGGTCTTTTTGCTTATGTGGCAAGCAATGCACTGTCTGGACTATTTCCCTAGCCCCATCTTAAACTTTTAGTGCTAAGGAAGTGTCTTTTTCCCTTAGTTTTTTGTTATCTTAGAACTTGCTCTTTTTCATGTACTTGATCAACACTGAACCAAGGACCTCATGTATGCTAATATCAAGTCTCTACCACTCAGCCTTATCCCTAGCATTCTTTTTACTTTTTATTTTGTGACAGGGTCTTACCAAATTGCCCAGGCTGGCCTTGAGCTTCCTCTTTAGTGTAGGCAGGATTTTGGACTTGATCCTCCTGCCTCAGCCTCCTAAGACAGGCTATCAGGCTAGGCTTGAATGTAAGTAAATGCCTATGTATCTGGAACTGTTTTTCCTTTGACTCATAACTGTGACTAATGAAGTCATCATATATAGAATTGTACTTGAATTTGTAAAACAAACCAACATTGATTAAGATATCTTTTAAGTTAGTACGAGTTTTAGCCTGCTATACTTTTATTAAGGAAGTATTTATTCCAGCCTGTTGCCACATAGCAGATCACCTCAAACTTAGTGGCTTAACAACTTTTCATGTTTCAGTTTGTAGGCTGTGTTTTGGTTGGGGGTCTGATAAAGTTACTGTTGCCTGTTGGCTGAGGATGCAAACCTTTGAAAGCCTGACTGTTTGACATCCATGATGATTATTAACGTAATAGCACCTTATTTTCAGTTACTGGTTTCTGTTCTGATCATATCACCTCAAAATGCAGTGGTACACTGGAGCCAGGCATAGTGGCGCATGCCTTTAATCCAGCAATCAGAAGGCAGAGGCAGGTGAATCTTTGTGAGTTCAAGGTCAGCCTGGTCTACATAGTGAGTTATAGGCCAGCTGGGGCTACACAGAGACCTGTCTCAAAAAGACCAAAAGTAAATAAATAAAATAATAAAATAAAATGGTACACATGATTATTACTGTTTATGATTTATGGTTCAGGAACTGAGGAAGGGCCAGGAATCTTGTTTTCATGTGGCATTAACTTTTTCACACAGCTAAAACTTTGCTCCTTGGTGTACTCCTATGTCCCTTTGTCTCTGTCTCTCCCCACATAGTCATTTTTGACAAACTCCACATACAGTGTCTCTGGATTATCACACTCCTTTTGTGACAACAAACTTCCAGAAGGCAAGAAATTGCCAGGTCAATTGTACGTCCCACTTAGAAGTAGCCCTCATCTACTGGCTGGTGGGATGAGAATGCCAGCTAGATTCAAAGTGGCAAAGAACTAGGCTCTCTGGGGAAGCAGGTCAGGTTGCAAAGAGCATGTGGCATAAGGCGTGTTGTGAACATCTTTGCCAAATACAGTCTGCTACATGAGTTTTAGAAGTCATTTTTACTTTGATTTTTCAGCACTTTCTGAAAACATAAACATATGTGCTAGCATCAGGAATATGATCACTAACATTTCCCACTGAAACATTTGAATTAGCCAGGTGTGGTAGCACACACCTTTCAGTCCTGAGCACTCAGGAGGCCGAGGCCTAGTCAGCCTGGTCTATACAGAGTTCTAAGCTCAGCCAGGGATACATAGTGAGAACTTTCCTTTAAAACAAGCAGATCTGGGTGTGGTGGTGCACACCTTTAATCCCAGCACTGAAGAGGCAGAGGCAGGTGGATCTCTGAATTTAAGGCCAGCCTGGTCTACATAGTGAGTTCCAGGACAGCTGGAGCTACTGGAAGACCCTGTCTCAAAAAGACCGACCAAACAAACAAACAAACAGCTCATAAGACTAGGAAGCACTCTTCCTGTTTTCTTTTTTCAAAGGTTAAAATAACTCATGAAGCCACCTGAATTGTCTACATGAACAGATTGCTTTTCCCTTCAATTATTTCTGTATCAGATGTTGATAAAGCCCTCCAGTATAACTTTATTTGAATATGTAGCCACAGTTCCTACTCGTTGTGGTTTCATATTTATTGTTTGATCCTTCTAGAATTGTTTTAGCTTGAGATGAAGCCTAGCTTCCTTTCCCCCACCCAGCTTTTTGGCTAATAATCTTATCTGTTCCCTGGTAATTTGTACTATAGCTGTTATCCTGTGCAATGTTACGTATTCTAGAATATATTTCTGTTCTCTTTTATTGATATGTAAATTCATTTTTCCATACTATATTTTTAGTTGTTGTAATTCTGTGTTAAGCATTTAAGTTTGTGAAAGTCATTAAACGTTTGTGCTGTAAAATGTGGGTGAATGTTGGGGCTGGAAATATGGCTCATTGGTTAAAAGCATTGACTGCTTTTTTTTTTAGAGGACCTGGGTTCAATTCCCAGCATGTACATGGTGATTAACACCTGTTTATAACTCCAGTTCCAGGGGATCCAATGCCCTTTTCTGTGCACTTACATACATGTGGGCAATATACTCATACACATAAAATAAAAGTAAAGAAATAACAAAAATATGTGGGTGAATGTCATCAGATCTGTACTAAGACTACTGAGGGCATGTTTTTAAAATCCAGTTAAGGGCTAGAAAGATTGCTAAGTTGTTAAAGCACTGGCCGTGCGACCACAAGGACTCAAGTTTGGATTCCTGAAAACCCAAGTAAATGCTAGGTGGACCAGTAGCCCCAGAAGGTAGAGACAGGACCACCAGAGCAAGCCAGCCAGCAGGACTAGCCTTCTTAGTGAACTCTGGGTTTGATTGAGAGACCTTGCCTCAATGAATAAGGTGGAAGAGCAATGTAGAATGAGTTTAGACATCACCTTGAGCCTCCACATGCACATGATTTCACATGCATGCATGCCCACACACATGTGTACCCCATAACATGCATAAATATGCACATGAAAAAAAATGGGAAAAGTCCAATTAAGAATTTTTTAATGTAGGGGCTAGAAAGATAGCTCAGCAGTTAAGAGCACTGGCTTTTCTTCCAGAAGATCCCAGGTTTGAATCTCAGCACTCACATGGTGGCTAACAACTGTTCTTAACTCTAGTTCCAGAGAATCTGACACCATCTTCTGTTCTCCAAGGGCATTGCATGACATGGGTACACTTACATACATGCAGGCAATACACTCATACTTGTAAAATAAAAATAAATAAATAAATTTTCAAAAAGAATTATTTAATGTATACCTGAGCAGGAATAGAACCCAAGAACTATCACCTGTAACTACATTTTATGCCTATGTTTATGGCTGTCAAATATATAATTTTAGGTGTGGCTATCTTTCAAAAGAAAGCAGCAATTAATTGTCTCTTCCATTGAAGATAGTATTCAAATAGCCTGAAACAAACACAGGGAAGAATTTTCATAATCTAGTAAAGCAAGTTCTTTATAGGGTATATCTAATAATATATAATTGTCTGAGCCTTACTAGTTAGTGAGCTTCTTTACAACATACTCTTTAACCAAATGAATCTATTTACTAATTGAGCTTATTTTTGTTTTGCAGATATTGTTTTGTGTTTGCTTTGGGATATCTCACAGTGTGCCAAATTACTAGAGTCTATATCTTTGATTATGGACAATATTCCGCTGATTTTTCAGGGTAAGATTAAAACTTCATTCAATGACCTATTTCATCTATTCTAACACAAAAAGACAAAATGCAGTTGTATGTAGTATTTCCAGTGAAAAGCTATTAAGCATTTTAGCTGAAAATTCTTTTGTGATTCTTGAATTTTTCTTCATGTAACTGATCTTCTATAATTCTATATGTCACAAAATAATGTGTGTTTTTAAATGGTCTTATATAAAAATTCTAAATATATAACAGTTAAACTTCTTATGGCATTCTGGTATTGAAAGTAGTTTTTAATTCTAATAGGAATTTTTGGAAGCATTTATAAATGTTGAAAGTCAGGCCCCCTTGGATCTACATTCTTGCCCCTTAACCTCCCTCCCTCCCTCCCTCTAAACTCTCTGTCTCTTCTTCCTCACCCAACAGAGGTAGCAGAAATTTCCTCTGGTTCTTGTTCCTCCCAAGGGTTTATTGCCTCCTTGCCACTAGATAGATCCCCCTATCCTGTGAGGAAATAGGTATGGAGTATGATATGATAAATGCAACGTAACTGCACTGACCTAACTCCTGTCTTTGCAAAGAGATAAGTGCTAACGCATGGGACCCAAGTGGCTGGTTGAAGGTTTGCCTCTTTACAACAGCTTTTGCCAAATACTAGAGTGTGCCTTTGTCAGTCTTGAGTCATATGGGCAGCATTAAAAATGAGCAACAAACATTTAGAGATAAGTAAATTAGAAAAGAACTCTTATCTCTAGGGGAAAAAAATTTAACAGGAGAAATTAGCTAAAATTATTTGAAAAAAAAATCATACCTACAAAAAGGAGAATTTTAAGGACTAAAAATATATTTTTCTCCCCAATGAGATTAGATTTTATTATATAGATTTTAAAAGTAGGATTGAATGAAAGGAAATTGTATTCCCAAATACCAAACCAAACCAAAATGAAAGAGATGATGTACTCTTTAAAAAAGTCTTTAAGCTGGGGCTACAGGGAGACCCTGTCTCAAAAAGTCACATACACACACACACACACACACACACACACACACACAAAGTATTTAATCAAATTAGCAGCTTGTTAAGTGGAATTGAGAACATACCTTGAAAGCTTGGAAGAACAGACACTAGCAGTCCACATTATGAACAGTAGGTGCTTAGGAGGAAGTAGCCCAAGTCGTGTGTTGTCACAGCGTGATGAAGGTGGGGACTGGCTGTGAAAGTATGAAAGTGTCCGGTTCTCTAGAAAACAGAATCATCCTCACAGAAGTCATGTGAACCATGTTCATTGAGTGTCCTCAGTGCTTTGACTGGAGTGGCAGTGAATACTTAGTGAGCCAGTAATAATACCTCAGGGAGCACAGAAAATACAGTAAGAAAAATAGGGGAAAGAAGCAAATGAAAAATAGGAAATTCGAGTAGTGTAGGCAAAGTTGTACAACTGAGAGAAATTCATAGTTGTTAACAGATATATTAGAATAAGTGAGGGCTGGAGAGATGGCCTAGCGGTTAAGAGCGCCGACCGCTCTTACAGAGGACCCGGGTTCGATCCCCAGCACCCACATGGCGGCCAAGAACCGTCTGAAACTCCAATTCCAGGAGAACTCCAGTTCCAGGGGAATCCGACGCCCTCTCTGACCTCCGCGGCATTGCACGACATGGGTGCACAAACCTGCATGCAGACAGTACATTCATACACATACAGAAATAAATAAAATTAAAAAAATTAAAAAAAAAATAGAATAAGTGAGACGCGTAATATAAAACAGAGACAAGACAACAGCTTGAAACTGCTGATAAAAAGAAATGTAGCAGGCTAGAGGGATGGCCTAGCAGTTAAGAGCACCGACTGCTCTTGCAGAGGACCTGGGTTCGATCCCCAGCACCCACATGGCGGCTGAGAACCGTCTGTAACTCCAATTCCAGGAGAACTCCAGTTCCAGGGGAATCCGAGACCCTCTTCTGACCTCCGAGGCTTTGCATGACATGGGTGCACAGACCTACATGCAGACAGTACATTTGTACACATAAAAAATAAATTAATTAATAAAAAAAAGAAATGTAGCATTAACAGCTAAAAGCTAATCATATTATACAGTAGTGGATTTTCACACTGATCCATGGAGCCCAAGGGGTCTGCAAGTTCTGTCTGCAGGTCCCAGAGGAGCAGCTGAAGCCCTGGATCCAATCTTGGTCCACTGACATCTGATCTGGGTTTCTGTAGTATATATTTATACTTTATATTTATACCATATAAAAAGCATTAAAAACCCACTAGCTATAAAAATTAATTTAACAAAACCAAATTGAATTGATTACCTAACCATGTGGATTGGTATTCCTATAAATTTGGGTGACCAAGTTTTTGTGAGATCCTCACAGTCCTTCACTTTGATCTTCGTCATTTTAGCTCTCTTATCTACTATTCCAAACCCTTGCTACTTTCCAGTCCATCTGTAGCATCTCTCTGTGCTAGCTAGAGATAGGCTAACTCCTATTAAAATGGCCATAGCATTGCCATGGCTTAACATAAAGGTTTATTTCTCACATCACAGTTCCTGAGGAAGGAGCCTCTGCTGCACAGGCATTTGGGGAACCAAGCATCTTCCTTGGGGGTCTCTGGAATCTTCCTAATTCAATTGATTTGGTGGGCAGGGCGGGGTGTTATAGCAGAGAGAATGCATGCCTGGTCCTCACTTCTCGTGTTCTGGTGGCACAAACTGAGGGCTAGTTTATATTAAGATTGTAAAATGTTAAAAAAGAAAGTTTATGTATAATAGGACTTTAGCAGCATTTTGTTGAAATTTATAATTTCATTTAAATATTTAAATGTAATTTTAAGTGATTAAGTATACAAGAAGAAAACTAATGTGGCATTTTTTAAGATGGACAACCTGATTCTAGTACTCCCAATTTAGGTTCTTAGGCATCGGGAAGAAGCATTTGGCCATTATCAGAGAACTGGTAGAGATTAGATGTAGAATTGAGCCAACTGAAGAAAGCTGCCCTGCCAGAGCCAAGTCAAAGAGCTTGCTCTCGTAAAATGGACATAGAGAGAAAAAAGCAGTTGGTAGGCTGGAACTCATGCGAGATGAGGCATTCAGGAGGTGGAAACCTGGGGTATGTTACAGCATGTGAGCTCCTTGCATGATAGGCTCCTAGCATGATCCAGAGCGGGATAAATGTCATTGCTGTTCAGCGTGTTGAATGTCTGGCGGAGGGAGGTAGACTGGAGCGCAGTGACTCATCTTTATTCTGAGAAGCTAGAAAGCACCTGGAAGAGGCAGGGCTCTTGTGAAGAGTCAGTGTGAAATCCTGGAATGGGGCAAGTCTACTTAGGTGAGGCATAGAAGAGCTGATTGTGTGCGCGTGTGTGTGTGTGTGTGTGTGTACAGTATTAGGTTCAGGATATCTTTAAAACATTGAGAAGATAAAAGGGCCTGTCCTTTTAATAGAAGTTTTTATTTGCAGAAGAGTTGTAAAGCCACTGAAATTGTTAGATCTCACCTTAACTTTCGAAAGTTGATACAAAGTATAAAACCATTGTTGTTATTTATATCAGTAAAAAGTTAAAAATATATTGGGGCTGGAGAGATGGCCTAGCGGTTAAGAGCACTGACTGCTCTTTCAGAGGATCCGGGTTCGATCCCCAGCACCCACATGGCGGCTGAGAACCGTCTGTAACTCCAATTCCAGGAGAACTCCAGTTCCAGGGGAATCCAACACCCTCTTCTGACCTCCGAGGCTTTGCATGACACGGGTGCACAGACCTACATGCAGACAGTACATTCATACACATAAATAATAAATAAAATGAATAAAAAAATTTTTTTAAGTTAAAAATATAATAGAAAAGTATCTACCTTGAAAAGCAGTAGCAGGGCTGGAGAGATGGCCTAGCGGTTAAGAGCACCAACTGCTCTTGGAGAGGACCCGGGTTCGATCCCCAGTACCCACATGGCGGCTGAGAACCATCTGTAGCTCCAGTTCCAGAAGAACTCCGGTTCCAGGGGAATCCGAGACCCTCTTCTGACCTCCGCGGCTTTGCACGACACGGGTGTACAAACCTACATGCAGACAGTACATTCATACACATACAAAAAATAAATAAATAAAATAAAAAAGAAAAGCAGTAGCAATTTATAAAATATATAGGAACGTGTCTAGAAAGAAATGGACAGGAATGCAAGTAGAAAATTGTAAGCTTTACTCTAGGATACGAGTAGTAACCTGAGAAACAACTTGTTTGTATTTGGATACTAAAGTCCAGTATTGCAAAGATGATAATTCTCCGTAAGTCGGCCTATTGGCATAATACAGTCAAGGTTCAAGTTTTGAAGGACATAAATTGATCGCAAAGTTTGTCTAGAAAAGCCAGGATGGTGGAAGATGCCTGTAATCCTACAGTCTTGGAAGACAGAGGCAAGAGGATCACCACAAGTTTAAGACCAACCTTGTCTACATAGTGAGTTCCAGACCGGCCAGGACTTAGTGAGACCTTGTCTCAAAAAGCCATCTCAAAACAGAAAGAATAAATGCTGGAGGGTAGTGAATTCAATATGCAAGCATGCCACTGCCTGTAAAAGTATGATTCACTAACATATGGGACTGACAGGAATAGACAAGTCAAGGAAGTTAGGATAGAGCATATAAAAATAGAACCACGTGGATTTACGAACTAAAAATACAGAATAAGAGGGCCAGAGAGATGGCTCAGTGGGTAAAGGTGCTTGCCACTGAGACTGATGACCTGAGTTCTTTCTCAGGACCCCCATGGTGGAAAGAGAGAACCAACTTCTGCAAGTTGTCCTACGACCTCCACATGCACTACCTGGCTCATTCCCCCCAAATTAACTTGATAGATGATGGATGGATGGATGGATGGATGGATGGGAAGAAAGAAAAAAAAGCAAGCAAGCAAGAAAGAGAGAGAGGAAGGAAAGAGAGAGGAAGGAAGGAAAGAAAAAAAAACAGGTTTGCAGTGGTAGGATTAAAAATCAGTGGGGACAACGAGAACAGTGTTTGTATTGGAACTGGATCTGTGGTGCTAAAGGCATGATTTAGTGTTACCCCCCCCCCAAAGGTCTATAAAGAATAACTTCCTATTCAGATCAAGACCCTGACTTATAGCTAGATATATATCTGTTGCTCAGTGAATGTTAGACTGCTGCTGGTCCTGTGTGTCCTGGCTGCTGAGGTTTACTGAGCATAGGCCATATGTTTTGCTAGGTGCTTTTGCCGTTATGGTTCTTTTAATCAGAGGTAGTGACAGACCATGGTCTAAAAGCTACAGGTGTGTTTGTCATTTTTGTCTGTCTTGAGAAGCCTTATTGAAGTCCAGATCTAATTTTAGACATGTTTTTGTGTTCTGTGAAGTGAGTCATGAAGGCCTCTAGCTGCTCTTTATAGTGCTCCTCACATTGTGCCCAGTAACTGTATGTAAACAGGGTGATGGAAATTACCCAGTGGACCGAGACCTTCCTGTTCTACTTCTCAAGGTTTATCCCATTGAAGTGTCTCCCAACCCCTTGACCTATATTTGATTATAAGAAACATCCCATCTAGCTGCAGCTGATGCAGTTCAATTTACCCCTAGTAGTGGACAGACTGGAGCTGTTGGTGACTTGGTTCATCTGCCTCCTGCCCTATCCCAGCTCCTCCCCCTCCACCCCAGTTTAAGTGTATTCACAGACCAGGGGAAATGTGAGAAAAACGTCTGCCTAACCCTGACTTGCAGACCCTCTACAGGGTTCCTGGGCCAACATCCAGCCTGGTCTCCTCTGCCCCTTCATCAGTGCCTTCCTTCACCCTGTTCTCTGTTTGGAACACCCCTTCAACCATATCTACTTGTTCAAACCCAGAACCTCAGACTCCCAGATGAAGTTGATTGAGGTATTTCTCCAAACTCAGCTCTCTGAAGTTTCTCCCATTTATACATTTATCTAAAATCTCACTTGTCACTTGACACTCACTAATATAGCTACAGTAGCTCTTCTGTGTCTGTGGGAGATATTTCCCAAGCCATAGGACTGCCCAAACCACAGATAGTAGCAATCTTATTTGCTCTGTATTTTTTCCAAGCACACACAGTTCTGATAAGCTTTTGCAATACATAGCGAAGCACTTAACAACCTCTCTTTGGCATGTCTGAGTACCACTTCTTTTGCGGTTTGGGGCTGTTAAAGGGTTACTCAAGCACTACCACTGCGTTACTGTGACATTTGATCTGATGGCTGAGGCAGCTACTAAAAAGACTGATGGGTGGCTGTGCCTACAGCACAGTGTGCTGGACAAAGGAGAGATCCATGGCCAGGCGGGGCAGAATGGAAGCACTGGGGATGTCATCTTGTTCCTGACAGTAGGACAGTTAAAACATAGGAGTATTTCTAGAGTTTTCCATTTCATATTTTCAGACCATGGTTGACTGCAGGAGCCATAGCGGATAACTGCTGTAAATGCACACCTCCGAATCTCTTAGATCAGACAGAACTTCCCATTTGATTATGGCACCCTTTGGTGCCTTGTGCTTTGAAGCAGTTCCAGTGTTTAGTAGGTGAGGGGTGCATAGGGGGTGGGGAGGCTGTTATGTGTCGGGTGCTCTGTAAGGTATTGTGATCTGCTATTTCATTTAGTCCACATGGTGTCATTTCATCCCCATTTTATAGATAATAACTGCTTTGAGAAATGTTAACTAACTCCCTTTGTATTAGATGGCAGAGTCAGGATTTGTGAGTTTTAAGTTTATTACATTTTTTAAGTGTGTGTGTGTGTGTGTGTGTGTGTGCGCGCGCGCGCGCGCGCGTGCGTGCACATGTGGAAGCGAGAGGGCGACTCGTGGGAGTTAGTCCTCTCTACCTGTCAGCTCTGGGAATGGTCGGGTTACCAGGCTTGGAGGCAGGCACCTTTACCTGCTGAGCTATCTTGCTGGCACTGTGTGTAAGTTTTTTTCTGTATTTCCAGCTGCCTTTTCTCCACATCTTTGCCCATTGTCTAATTGGCATCTTGCACAAAGCTTACCTAACACTGGATTCCTGGCTTTCTTCCCTGTTGCTCCTGTGCTCTGTCCCAGGCAACTTCATCTTTCTAGTTAGCTACCCTGGTCAGAAACCTGGTTGGCATCAAGTCTCAAACTGCATCACATGCCCTATTAAATTATCATCAGGCCCTGCTGGCTTCACCTTCGGAGCACATTTGGAATGGACTACAGTCTGCCTATCTATGCTGGTTCCCAGGTCTGAGCCATGTTGTTCCCTGCCTGCCTCAACTGCTAGTCCCCACCTCACACCTCCCAGTCTTTCCTCAACCTTTGCAGAGTCATCAATTTGCCCTAAATCTTCCAGTAAATTCCCTGTCTCTTAGCTAGAAGTCGTAGCACCCTGAGGAAGCCTGCTCACCCTGGGCTGCTGCTGTGTGACTCTGCCCTGCCCTGTCCTCTCCTCACTCTCTGGCCAGTTACATGACTTCCTCACTGCTCATCCAAGGCCAGCCACGTTCTTCTCCAGGCTGCTGACCTTGTCCTTCAATCTTCCTGGAATGTCCGTACCCCAGGCCCTTGCTGAGCTTGTTTTCCATTCATACTTCACCTTGGGGTTCAGCTAATCCCCCCTTGTAGCCTCCCCTCCCTTACTCCTTCCCTGTTTCATTTTCCTGTGCAGCATCAATTGCACCTGTCATATTGTATACCTACCTGTTCACCTGCTCTAGTCGATTCCGTTACAGCAAGGGAGTTGCCTCACCCCCACTGCATTTCCAGCTGAAAGAAAGTTTGAACCTAGAACAAACCCTGGCTCCTTTTAGGTACTTCCTAAGTGCATGACTTGCAAGTTAGAGAGTAAATGAGTGGCTGACTCAGACCATCTCCTTCTCCGGGCTTACGGCTCACATTCACTTGGTTAGGCTAGTGAGCTTTATTTGATTTCCTTGGGTCTTGTGGATAAAGAGCACTTGTGGTTTTGGAGGTGACTTGAGTGTAAGGAAACTCATATTAATATGCAAACATCATTTGAGTTCAGTCTTAGCTGTCTCTGCAAAATGGAACAATGCAGAGAGTAGATGTTTATTTTAAGCCTTCCTTTTTATTAGTAGTATTCATACACACAGTTGAGTTGTTCTTTGGGATAAATCAAATTCTCCATAGGAAAAAAATGTGTAAGTGAAAAAACAAACACACAAACAAAAAACAACCTTGGGACTCAGTGGTTAAGAACAATGGCTATTTGGGATGATGTTGGCTGTGGGTTTCTTGTGTAGGGCTTTGATTGTGTTGGGGAATGATCTCTCCAGTCCAGTTCCCTCTTGGACTTTGATCATGAAGAGATGCTGGATTTTGTCGAAGGCTTTTTCTGCGTCAGTTGAGATGATCGTGTGGTTTTTGTCCTTCAGTCCATTTGTGTGCTTTGTGATGTTCACTGATTTTCGTGTGTTTGGCCTTCCCTGCATCTCTGATATGAATCCAACTTGATCGGATGGATGATCTTTTTGATGTGGGTCTGTGTGCAGTTTGCAAGTATTTTGTCGAGAGTTTTTGCATCTGGGTTTGTTAATGAGATGGGTCTGTAGTTCTCTTTTTTGGTTGTGTCTTTGCCTGATTTTGGTGTTGGAGTGATGCTGTCTTCATAGAAGGAATTTGGGAGATTTCCCTCTGCTTGAATCCTTCTGGACAGTTTGAGTAATAATGGTTATAAGTCCTCTTTAAATGTTTTATAGAGTTCTGTGAGACCATCTGGGCCTGGGATTTTTTTCAGTTGGGAGGTCTCATTATATTTTCAATTTCTTTTTTTTTTTTTTTTTAAGACATGGTCTTCCTATAGCCCCAGCTGGCCTGGAACCCACTCTGTAGATCAGGCTAGACTTGAACTCACAGAGATCCACCTGCCTTTGCCTCTTAAGCGTATCACCATGCCCAGCTTAAAGATGGTTCTTAGCCACCATGTGGGTGCTGGGAATCAAACCCAGGTCCTCTGCAAGAGGAGTCAGTACTCTTAACCGCTGAGCCATCTCTCCAGCCCCTACATTTTCAATTTCTTCATCTATTATGGGTCTGTTAGGCTGTCAATCTCTTCTTGGTTTAGCTTTGGTGATTCCCCGGATTGCAGATATTCATCCATTTCTCTTAGGTTTTCAAATTTAGTAGAGTATAGGTTTTTGAAGTAGTCTGGATCTTTTTGTTTTCTGTTGTGATATTTCCCCTTTCATCATGAATTCTATTGATTTGGAGTTGCTCTTTCTTTTGCTTGGTTGGCTGGGCTAGAGGTCTGTTTATCTTGTTTGTTCTTTCAAGGAGCCAACTTTTGGATTCGTGTGTGTGTGTGTGTGTGTGTGTGTGTGTGTGTGTGTGTTGTTTTCTTTGTTTCTGTTTCATTGATTTCTGCTCTGATTTTTGTTATTTCTTCCTGTCTGTTGGGTTTGGGGTTCATTTGTTGTTGTCTTTTAGGTGTTTTTGGCTGCAGTGTTGGCTCGTTTATTTGTGCTCTTTCTGTTTGTTTGTTTTTTTAATATAGGGATTCTCCCAGTCTATATCTTTTGAATGGGAAGTTTAGTCCATTAATATTTAAGGTTATAATTGAGAGATGTGTTTTGCTTCCTTTCACCTTATTATCCATTTGCCTTTTTTTTTTTTTTTTTGTTGGTCTAGGTTTCTACTTCCACAGTTCTGCTTTTATTAATTTCTCTTTCTAGGTGCCCGGGGATAGTTGCTCCTCTCCTCTGTCCTTTGAATTGCTTCAAGTATTCTCTGAAGGGTTGGTTTTCCAGACATATATTATATCATCTTGTTTATGTCATGGAAGATTCTTTTCTTTCTTCTTCAACTAGAATTTACATTTTTGCTGGGTATAGTAACCTGGGTTGGCATCTGTAGGAAGCTTTCTTTTTTGTGCCAAACAGACTACACAGCCCTGCTAAGGGGAGGGGGGACACAGCACCTGCCAGCAGCTGCTGTAGAGAGCTGGCCTCTCGGCACAGAAACCAGCCGGCTACTTCCTGTAACCCTGCCTATGTGGTACTTCTAATTCAGGCCCTTAGCCTGGACCCACAAGACATGTGTTCCACTCTTGGCCATGACTTCCCACCTGCCCAGAGACAGCTGAACCCCTGGACAGGAATTTCCAGGCTGATGGCTGTTGGCCTATCTTCAGCCTATGTCCACTCACAACACCAGCTACCCAGATTGGTGGTCCACATGGGGATCTCTTTCCAACCCACTGGCCACCCAAATGAAATGCAGGCCTACCTTGGCCTGTATGTGTGCAATAATTAATAAAAATGACGGCCGGGAAGTCCGTGATGATGTTACTGGGAAATTCACATTTACTCCTTGCTACAGCCTGTTTTTATAAACCAAATGACGGCAGTTCCCAAAGCCAATCACAGGCCCCCCCAACTCCTTGCCACTACACACTGTTGCCCCCACCCAGTATCACCCAGCTAGGCCACGTTGTTTGCTCCTCCTTGGGGCGGGATGCCCTGAGGGATGCTAGCTGAGAACTAGAGAAAAAGAAAAGGAAAAAAAAGAACAATGGCTGCTCCTGCAAAGGATCAGATTCCGTTTCCAGCACCCACATGGTAGGTAGTTAATAACCATCTGTAACTGTGTTATGCCCTGAATCCAAGACCCTTGCAGACCACCAGGAGACAGACACTGATGCAAGAGCAGAGAATCTTTTATTTTATTTATTTATGTTTTTTTTGTATGTGTATGAATGTACTGTCTGCATGTAGGTTTGTGCACCTGTGTTGTGCAATGCTGCAGAGGTCAGAATAAGGTCTCGGATTCCCCTGGAACTGGAGTTCTCCTGGAATTAAAGTTACAGAAGTTTCTCAGCTGCCATGTGAGTGCTGGGGATCGAACCAGGGTCCTGGGCAGAGAATCTTTTTATTAACTAGCTTAAGCCAGGGCTGTTCCCATACAGCAGAACTGGGGAGAGGCCCGAGGCTCCGCTCCGTACAAGCACTCAATTTAAAGGGAAAGATCGCAAGCAGGGGGGTTTCCGAGCTTCGGCTTGTATAACTCAGCAAAAATGCACTCGGGGTGGGCTGGAGAGATGGCCTAGTGGTTAAGAGCGCCGACCGCTCTTATAGAGGACCCGGGTTCGATCCCAGCACCCACATGGCGGCTGAGAACCGTCTGAAACTCCAATTCCAGGAGAACTCCAGTTCCAGGGGAATCCAACACCGTCTTCTGACCTCCGCGGCATTGCACGACACGGGTGCACATACCTACATGTGGACAGTACATTCATACACATACAGAAATAAATAAAAAATTTTTTAAAAGTTAAAAAAAAAACGCACTTTAAAAAAAAAATGCACTCGGGGTAGGCTGTGGGTTTGGCAGGCTTGTAAGAGCCCCGAGGGCGGGGGTGAAGGGGGATAGGATTCATGGTATATTTCCCAGGATTGTTGGGTTATCAAAGACATATAGTTCCTGGGATTGTGGGGTTCTGGACTTTGCATTGACTACCTGCAACAGTTATTTCCTACACAGTCTTCCTGCAGCTTGTGGGAACATGCTTATCTGGTCCCTGTGACAGTTATCTCAGAAGCCTGATTCTTACACAGTCTTCCTGCAGAATTTTTATGGTAGGTGGCAGTTCTCCCTTTTGTCTTGGATGGAGACTTTGGTATGGTCAGCAGAATGGGTTTTTAACTCGTTGCCCTTTATTCCCCCATTTCTCTTGTTACTTGAGAGGCCAATCTTGGTCTCTCCTGTCTAACTTAGACAGAAGTGTCCTGGTCTACATAATTATATTGGCCATTTAAGCAATGTGGATCAAGTAGGGTACAATGTGTTCTTAAGGTCATCAGCCGAATTGCCCCCAATCTTCCTCTCATAGAGGCGACTAACTTATTCAGTATCCATGGTCCCTAGGGTTAGTAATAACAACAGAATAACATTGGGGCCTAACAGGGTGGAGATCAGTGTGGGGCCTTCCTTACAACTGCAGTTCCAGGGGATCTGATGCCTTCTTCTGGCCTCTGGCCATTCCATAACATGGGTTCTCTTACATACCTGTGTGCATTTCACTCATACACATAAAATAAAAATAATTAAATAATTAAAAATTGCTTAGTTCAGAGGAGTATCCTTATAAATGAGCTGAAAGTATACCATCAATTGAAGTATCTATCATTTGACTAGTGGTAGGGTCTTTTTCTACCTTCCTAGCAGTCTCACTGGAAGAAAGTATCTGTACTAGCAACGATGTTATTAGGGGAAGGAAGATAAGTTTCTTTTGAGGCCCTGACCCCTTGGTGTGGGCCCTGAGGCTGCTCCCCTGTCTGCCCTAGGAAGCAGGAGGTTCTTTGCCACACCTGGCAGGTTGTCTCCGATTCTTGGACATGGGAAAGGATGATATATTGGGAAGTGACTTTTGGTACCAAAGCAACAGAGTGTCAATAGGGAGAGATGGCTCAGTGGTTAGTACTGACTGCTCTCGCAGAGGACCCAGATTCCATTCTTAGCACCCATGTGGTGGTTTATAACTATCTGTAGCTCCAGTTCCAGGGGATCCAAAGGCGGCTTCTGATCTCTGTGGACATTGCACGGCACAGGTATACTTATATACATGCAGGCATATAAAAAAAATTTTTTTAGGCTGGGCGTGGTGGCGCACGCCTTTAATCCTAGCACTTGGGAGGCAGAGGCAGGTGGATCTTTGTGAGTTCAAGACCGGCCTGGTCTACAGAGCGAGTTCCAGAACAGCTGGGGCTACAGGGAGATCCTATCTCAAAAAGACCAAAAAAAAATTTTTTTTTTAATGTGACAATAAAGGTATAGTGAAACCATTGTATGAATCACATCAGTTTATGATACTTAGGAACAGAATATGCTGTTGAAGAAACACAGTATCTAGTCTCTGTGGGCAGTTGTCTTGATTCTCTAATGGTGTTCTCTGTACAACAGGCTCTGACCTTATGGGATGAGGTTTGTTTCCCATTTATTTCCCTATCACCACACCCCTATCATCTATTTGTTGCCCCCCATGTCCCACCTTTCATCACTCCTGTCAGCCACACCCATGCTGTGTTGGGTTTACCAATAATCCATGATTCCCTCCAGTTTGCTTTTCTTAACTCTCTTTCTTCCCTACAGTGCTTTGAACTTTTCTTACAGTCCCTTCTTGTTTTCATTCAGAAAATACTCTTCTGCAGTTTGTAAGGATTTTGTCTTCTGTTCTAGTCTTATGTCCACTGTGCTCCTCAGAACAGGGTGGGCCAGAGGCATTGGAGCTGCCACTCCTGAAAACTAAAGGGATTGTATGGGGGTGATGGTACCCTGTGTTATAGGGGAATTGGAGTTCCCTCTTTGGGGTTCTTGGTCTTTCTTAAAGAATTTAAAAATGGACCCAGAAGGAAGCATAAGAACAATTTTATTTGAATTTGAGAGAAAAACAGTAGGATAAGCAAAGTGGGGTTCTCAGCAGCTGTTAGGAGAAAGGCAGTAGAGAAGAGGAAGAAAGCAAGCCATGCCATTGCATGTTGGGAGCTTCAAAAGTGTCTGCCCATGTGGGCAGCTGGGAGGTAGGGTTGTCCACTGGGTCTTTTTGGCAGTGTGGCTGGTAGGCTGAGGCTCGAAGAAGACAGCATAGCTGTTTTTGGAGAGTCACTTGAGGAAGAACAGCCCACAGGTGGAGGAGCATTTGGCACAGGAATCTACTCTTTACCTTCTTTCCCCTTCTGTTAGGGTGTTTAACTCAGAGTCAGCTGAGTGCCCAAGCACCTTATACTGTCAGCTCAGCATGTGGACCTAAGAAGTCCAGCATCCTTTGTACTCGATGAAAACAGAAGTTTTGTGAGGGTGCTGTGGACAGTGGGTACCCTAAGGACAAACACTCAAAAAGCACAGAACTGCATCTCTTCAACATCTTCTGTATGATACCTAATGGCTTAATAAGTCAATGAGTTGATACTGTATAAACTTATTTTATCAATGTTTAATTACGCGTGCATGGGGATTAGAGTTTAGAACTGGAAGGAATTTGATAACTCATTATGAAGAGAATCAGGCAGGGTGAGAACAATGATTCTCCTCCCTCCCAGGTGGAAAGCAAAGGCATTTGTATAATCCTCAAGGGCATGAAGGATGCCTTCCAAGGCAGAAATGACAGACAGCCTGAGTTTAAAGTAACCTGGGGGATTAGGCTGGCTGAGGAACAATTTCCTAGGTAATCATAAGAATTAGCTTTTAAGGAGCCAAGAGAAATCTCCTTCTCTTAAGCACTTGGAGTTGAAGAGCAGCCCTTGTCTGACCTTGCCTTTCGGAGCCTTGAGTTCTCAAGGGCTGGTTTTCGAATCTCATTTCTAGGGTTGAGATGTGGAAAACAAACCCTTGTTGCCCCTGCATGTTGACGTCCTGAGAAATCAGCTCCTTTCTTGATGCTTTGAGAAACACCAGTGTTTGGCCAAAGGCAGCATTTCTACTGAGCAGCATGGCTAGTGGAAAAGGACAGTCAGGATGTTATCAAATGGGCCCTGAGCCTCCACTCCTTCTATCTGCTGGCCCTTGCCCAGGCTGCCCAGAGGGGTGATTCTGTGCAGTCAGCTTTGGGAGGCCTTGTGGGGAAGACCTGGAGAGATGCCTAGTTTACCCAGCATGCAAAGCAGGTACATTCTACCTGCAGGCAAAACATAGCTCTCTTAGCATGCAAAACTCACCTTCTGCCTGTAGGCAAAATGTAACTTCCTGCTTCTGTTGCAGTTTCAGAAAGTTAAATGACCTCTGTTCTTTAAAACCATCTATAAGCTGATGCTGTAAAGGGTAAAGTGTGCTACATCTTAAAGTTCTTATGTGGCTGACTAGTTTTTCCTTTCTGAGTTATCCGTTCAGTTAAAATAATTAGATAATATAGATACTTGCCATTTTTTATATTATGCTTTTATGATTCTCTTTAAGAGGTAACATACTTATCAGTTCTGGGTGGTTGGCATCAGCGTGCCCTGCTTCTACATGGGGAGATGGCACTCTGTTTCTCTTCTTTCTCTGTTCTTTTTCCTCAGGTCGTTTGGCTCCCCACCTCTGAGAGTTCCTTACCCAAACTCCTTTTATTTTTTTCCTTAACCCCCCCCCCCCAGGCAACTTATTGTCTTTCATGTTCAGCCTTAGGACAGAAGGCACAGTAGAATGTTGAAAGAAGTGTTCCATCCATCACAACCTGGGCATATCTGCTGTGTCTGCACTTCTGACCCTTGGCCCTCATCTGACAATGCCCAAGTTGAAGGAGGTTGGCCACAGAGATTGCTTTTAGGGAAAGAGCCCCCTTTTTATTTGCTTTTTAAAGGTGCAGAAAAGGCCTTGATTTCTTCTCTCATTTACTTTCTTCAGACACAAAGCCCCTGAGTTGTTATCTCTTAAAAAGGCCCTGGAGTCCTCTTTTATGCTAGAAATTTTAGATTTTATTGTCATAAGCAGAGTAGATTTTTCCTGTGTCATAGTATTTTAAATTTCTTCATTTAAAATGTCTACTTTTGTTTCGTCACAGCCCAATGATGATCATTACCCAGAAGATCACTAGTTTGGCTTACGAAATTCATGACGGTAAGAATTTGGAAGTTAATTTTTCATCACTGGAAAGAACCCTATTCAAATAATCCTTGGCTTGAGATAGTGCCATAACTCTGTTCTTTGGGACAGGAAAGAAGGAAGGTAGGGGAAATACTTAGCTCTGCCTAAGGTTATTAAACTGTGTTACCCCCCACCCCCACTCCTGTGTTTTCTCTTGATTTTTAATAAATGTAAAGGAAATAAACCTTTGGCTAAATCAAGTTTGTTTCCTATTTCATCTGTCTTAAATTCATATTGAAGTTTGTATGCCTCTTTCACCCTACCCCTTTGTGCTTACGTACATGTACACACATGTATAGACTTATGGAATAAATATGCATGCATTCTGTATCTTCAGTGAACAGACACCTAGGAAATGGCCAGGAGCCAAGACCCCTTGGGTGCTGGCTTGGGGTGTAGGCTCTAGGATCATCAGGAGTAGAAGGCATGTTTCTTGTAGGAGTCATCTGTTTGGCCCTGCATGTGGATCCTGCCCCAACCTCTGTCCACTTCCCAACCTGGTCCTCACGGTCAGGCAGGGAACAGCATTGACAGTGCTGAGGAGTAAGAGTTTTCATTCTCTTCCCTTTTGCTATGGATGAGCAAAATTACCTACATTTTAGGGGATTGGGAAGAAAAAACAGATTTCTTCTTCACAGTCACTGATCCATGTTTATTCCTATGTGCATATTCAGCAGCAGTTCTCATTTCTGCCCTTTAGGGAGTAGAGTATCTCCTCCCAGGCCAGATACTTCCTAGATAACGTTACCCCAGAGGTAGCCTTTGCAGGGTGAGGAATGGGGTGGCTCTTGGAGACCCAGATTCTAGTTCTCCTGATTCTGCTTTGGCTTTGTCATTTCCAGGCTCATAATTAGACCCACCTTGGGAGTGTCTTTTTATGCATTACAGTTGATGGACAGTGTCTCATGGTTCTTGGATCCTGAATAAGGATGTGGGCAGAACTCAGACCCTGATGCTATAGTCATGAAACTCATGCTGTGAAATGCTGTAGGTCAGGGCATTCCAGTATCTTCAGTTGCTAAGAGTTCTGTGCTACACAGACAGGTCCCACCTGGGGCTCTGGAAGGATAATATAGGACAACTTGGATCAGAGATGTCATTCTGTCCATAAGTCTAGAAGCACCTGTTGATAATAATCATATATATGATTCATGTATAATATTATATGATTGTAATATATATGATTTTAATATATTATACATGAATCATGTATATTATAATGTATGATTATATATAATATGAATATTATATATATAATATGAATATTATAATATATATATGAATATAATAGCCAAAGTATTCCTACTATGAAGTGACATCAAGGAACCTGTAAGCAAGAAAAGCTGTGTCCTCCCCAGGGCTGAGCCACATGTCAGAAGTCAAGACCACACACTGCTGGAGGCCTCAGTAACTCTTGTGCACAATTTAAAATCAGAACAGCAGGGCAGGAGGCTGGATTCTAGGAAGAAGACCGAGTGTCTCAAAGCCATTTCTGAAGCTGCTGGTTTGAACACTACTTACTGCTGGATGGGCAGTTGACAAACAAGCCACAGAGAGGTCCAGACCTAGCAGTCTGTGCAGACTCACACAGCCTGATGCTGCTGTCCTCAGTAGGGCTTGCTTACAGTGGTGACCATGGCTGGTATCAGGAGCTTAGCAGACACACAGTCCTATACCAAGATGAGTGTTCCTTAGGCCTTGCCTGTGGCAACCTGGTTTATTTTGAACATCTGCTTTCCTGACAGAACTATAACACACAGTAGGCACTGGGTACCTGTGTGACCAATCCCTGACAGATGTCTAACGAACTTCTTGGCAGATGCCACACACAGGTGTTGTACTTGTGTCTGATAAGGGACTATGAAGAATCTGGTTGCTTCAAGGCCAGCCTGGTCTACATAGCGAATTCCAGGCCAGCTGGGGCTACAGGGGGACCCTGTCTTGAAACAAAACAAAACAAAAATAATAAAATTTAAAAATACAAAATAAAAAATAGTATCTTAATTTAATCTGTTTTAAATCATTCTAAGTACTCAAAGTTTGAACTAAGGAGGGAGGCTGGTTCTGTGTCTATAGACAAAACTGTTCTGTGAAAATACCTAGGGGCTAGAGGAGTAGCTCAGTGGTTGAAAGCACTGGGTGCTCTGATAGATGACCTAGATTTGGTTCCCAGGACCCACATGGCAGCTAATACCTGTCCTTAATTCCAGTTCCAAGGTATCTGAAGCTGTCTTCTGCCTACCACAGGCATTGCACAACATGAGTCCACTTACATACAGGCAGGAAAAACATTCATACACTTAAAATAGAAATAAATTTTTTAAAAAGAAAAGATCTCCTTTATAAAGTAGATGTATATAATTTATAAGTCTACTTTCCTTGGTTGGCTTGCAGTTCTAAATTGATAATAGTCTCCATGGTCACCATGGTGGAGGTACGCTGATAAGAAGTTCCACCCTATACCAGACACTTAGAAATGCTGAGCAAGGGGCTGTGGAGATGGCTGAGTGTGTGAAAGTACTTGATGTACAAACATAAAGATTTGAATTTGGACCCCCAGCACGCACATAAATGCTGGGCATGGCAGAGCGCATCTGTAACTGGTGGGGATAGAGACAAGGTGATCCTAGGGGCTTATTGGCCAGCCAGTGTAGCCAAGCTGGTGAGATGTAGGTTCAGTTAGAGACTGTATCACAATAAACAACAACAACAACAGGCCTCTGAGAACCAGACCTTATTAGTAATTTCATCTTCTTAAATTTTTTCATAGACCTGATTTTCTTTATACTTAATTGCCAAAATGGATGTGCAGTTAATTTCCATTCTGTAATTATTGGACATATAGATTTGAATCATTGAATATATAGGAATGCATAGGACAGGAGTGGAGGAAGGTACCTGACATTGACCTCTGGCCTCTCATGCATTGGCAGGCATGTCCCTCCATACAAAGAAATGCTGAACAAAACATAAGAAAGTTTATATGTAGAAAAACTTGGAAGCTCAGATAAGACTGTTTATATGCCCCTTTTCTGGTAGAAGGAAGGGAGGGAGGTAAAGAAGAGTTTTTAAAAAATACTTTATTTTTTTGGTGTATGAGTGTATTGCCTGCTCTGGTGTTATGCAGTGCCCATGGGAGTCAGAAGAAGGTATTGGATGCCTCGAACTAGAGTTATGGAAGGTTGCTAGCTACCATGTAGGTGCTGGGAGTTGAAGCCCCATCCTCTGCAAGAGCAGTCAAGGCTCTTAACTTCTGAGCCATCGCTCCAGCCCCAGGAAAACTTTTCAAAAATGGGATACTGATGGTCATTTGTAAAGATAGCCTTAGATTGTTTGGGAAAGGACAGCCAAGTCCCATGTGGGGAAGAAAAGTAGAATTGTTGAGAGTGGCAGTATTCTCTGAGATCCCTAGATTGTGCTTAGCCTTCTCCTCATCTCCAGTCTTCTTTAAAGTGTGATTTTGCTATGTGTTTTCTCCTGGTTCCAAAAGAAGGTACCTTCACATCGAAGGAAACTTATAAATCTAAATAACTATGAAGGAATGAAGTAAAGAATCTTGTCTCTCCCCAAGGGTCCCTGAAAGCCAGACCCCTTCTTAATAATTTTGACCTCTCTATCTTTTTCATAGACCTGAGTGTTTTGTATCTAATTGTCAAAAATAGATGTGCAGTTATTTTCCATTCTACAATTATTGAACATATAGGTAATAATTTTTTGCATATATATGTATATAAGGCTATGATGAGTCTGCTTGAAATTTCAGATCACACTTCTAATTATTTCATTAGGGTAGGATCTAGGACTAGAGGAGAGGAAGATTTCTAAAGTCTTTGCTCTAGTGCTTTACAGAAACAAAATTTCTTCTTTGTGAGTTATTTCTTTATATTCTTCCTGCTTGACTATGGGGGCTTCATAATCAGGGAATTTGTTTCTCTTTTATTCTTTTTCCAGGGCTAAACAGTTCCCAGCATATCTAAGACAATAATAATTTTCTTCTCATCTTTGTTTCATGTGCATGTATCATACATTAGAGTGTATGTATGTTACATAACTAAGATCACTATATGGAGATGAGCCATTTAAAAGCTCTGAATACTGAGACTGGAGAGATGGTCCAGCAGTTAAGAGCACTGACTGCTCTTGCAGAGGACCTGGGTTCAATTCTCAGCACCCACATGGAGGCTAACAACTATTCATAACTCCAGTTCCAGGGGAATCCAGCACCCTCTTCTGACCTCCGTGGGCATTGCATGACCTGGGTGCACTTACATATATGCAGAGAATATACTCATACACACAAAATAAAAATAATGAGTAAAATATTTTTTTTAAATTCTGAATACTTACAGGTAAAACTGACATCTTGTTATTTATTTTTAAAATTTTATTATTTTTATTTTATATGTATGAGTGTATTGCCTCCATGTATGTAAGTGCACCTGTGTCATGTAGTGCCCACAGAGGTCAGAAGAGGGCATTCATTCCCCTGGAACTAGAGTTATGGATGGACATTAGCCACCATGTGGGTGCTGGGAACCAAACCCAGGTACTCTGCAAGAGCACCCATTGCTCTTAAACAGCTGAGCCATTTCTCCAGCCCTGTGTCTTGTTATTTTAACAGGGTTTTTTTTTTTTTAATTGGGTATTTTCTTGTTTGTTGTATGTTTTTTTTGTCACAGGGCTTGCTGAATAGTGTGGCCTAGACCTTGAGATCTCACTTCTTTAGCTTCCCAGAAATTTCTTAACTAATTATGTTTTCATAATTAATAATGAAATTAACACTTTATATGTTAATTGGATATTTCCATTTCTTTTATAATTTGATTCCCATGTTTTTTGTTATCTGTCTCAGTGTGTTTTAGTTGCTTGAGTTTTGCTTCATTGGAGGATATTATTTTGCTTTTTAATTAATTAATTTTATTATTTTATTTTTATTATTTTTTGGTGTTTTTGAGACAGGGTCTCCCTGCAGCCCCAGCTGGCCTGGAACTTGCTTTGTAGACCAGGCTGGCCTTGAACTCACAGATTTCCACCTGCCTCTGCCTCCTGAGTGCTGGGATTAAAGGCATGTGCCACCACGCTGGCTTATTTTGCTTTTTTTTTTTTATTTTTTTTTTATTTTTCATGTGTATGAATGTACTATCTGCATGTAGGTCTGTGTACCGGTGTCGTGCAATGCCGCGGAGGTCAGAAGAGGGTGTTGGATTCCCCTGGAACTGGAGTTAAAGACAGTTCTCAGCTGCCATGTGGGTGCTGGGGATCGAACCTGGGTCCTCTGCAAGAGCAGTCGGTGTTCTTAACCGCTAGGCCATCTCTCCAGCCCCTTATTTTGCTTTTTTATTTTTTGTTTTGTTTTGTTTTTTGTCTTTTTGAGACAGGGTCTCCCTGTAGCCCCAGCTAACCTGGAACTCACTCTGTAGACCAGGCTGGCCTTGAACTCACAAAGATCCACCTGCCTCTGCCTCCCGAGTGCTAGGATTAAAGGCGTGCGCCACCACGCCTGGCTTATTTTGCTTTTTTAAAACATATGATTCAGTAACTTGGTGTGTAGCTGTAGCTGTAGCTTCATGTTTAATGTCTCTTTTCGAAGAAAGTCATACCATTTCCTATTAAGGATAATTAATTTGTAAGTTAAAAAGTATGAATATTTGAGTTTTTTTTTTTTTCTCATTCATGATAATTTCCTGGAGAGAACAATCAGACGAGTAGCCTTCCTTTCTCCAGAATGTTTTATTTACTTGCACAGGGGTCAGTGGGTTAGATTACATGATGATCCAGACCTGATTGAATCTGTGTTGCTGTGAGAAAGAAAGGGGAAATCATTAGATCAAAATTGGGATTCTTGTATGAATTTCAAATGAGGCAATTGCCATTTTTGTGAGAAAATATAACTGATAAAAGTTCCTCTTTTTTTTCCTCAGGGATGTTTAGAAAGGATGAAGAACTGACTCCATCTCAGAGGGGATTAGCTGTAAGGTATGTGTCCTTTCATCCAGTCCTTCCAAAGGCACTAGTTCATAGGAACTAAGCCTTCTCCCCCTGCATGGCTCCTTGTCACCATGTTATGTTGTGCTAGGCTGAGCATCCCTCCAAGGCTTCCTGGTCTATGCATGTATTATTGTACAGTGTGTGTCTCCTGTGGACCATGCGAGGGCTGTCCACAAGTTGTTATCTCTGTGAGACTCTTGAGTTCCTCAAAGGAGTTAGTATGTCTGCTATGTAGTAATTACTAATGATAAGAGCAGCCACCATTCACAGACCAGTGACTGGGTAATGGAGTCGGGCCAGTGTATATAAAACATCCATGTAGTACAGAGGTGCCACTCAGATATTGCTAATAACTGTTTGAGTTCATTCTGGGGTCAGATTTTGCTTCTGAAGAGTCATCTGAGAAATGGTTGGTTATTTTTGACAAAGTCTATCTCAGTCTCATGTCTAGAGACCACAGGCTCCTTTTACCTTTAAAGAAAACCATTCCTGTGGACCATCTTGTTTCTAAATACAGGATCAATGAATCCACAGTTGCTAGAAGAATGGGATGATGCTTCTGGTAGTGGATAGACCTGTGTCACTGTCTACCTTTCATCCCAGGTCTGCATGTTTGTCAGTTTCCCCATCTCTTAATCAGTCTTCATAAGCAGGACATATCCACTTGAGTCTGTTTACCTGATGTTAGTCTGACTGGGTTCTTGACCTTTCCTCATCCTTGATCACCCCGGTCACCATCATTCACAGACACTCAGCCCTGGTTATTCTTTTCCTCTCAGGTACCTGCCTGGCTCATGCCTCATCCTACCTAGTTAAACTCAACTTTCTAGCTGCCAAGCAGTGGGAGAAAGCTGAGTGGAAAGACATACCCTCAACGGTAGCAAAATTTCTTTTATCATTAAGAAACAAAAGCAACTCTACATCATTCTGTAATCATAAACCCCACCAAACTGCCTAAATCTGAAGAGTACTGAGTATTAATTGCCCGTAATTCCATGTAAGGCTGTCATCTTACCTGGAATCAAGTTCCTCCCTTTTTTCCTGTTAACTGAGCCCCCTGCGCACGCCCCCTGCGCACCTCCCCTGCAGCTTGAAGGAAAAGGCTGGTTTTGTCATGCATTCCCATCCAGCCACCGTCCTCCTGTCTCTCTCACCCCTTCCTCATAGTAGACCTTCTCCTGTCTCCACATCCCCATCTCTCCTCTGCCCCCTGTAGTCAGGTGTGCCTCCCCCTTCTTTCTTGGTTGTCCTCACTCTTGGCATATTTCATCTTCGGCTTTGTTGGGATGAGGCCAGCCACAGCTGCACTGGCCTACTTGACCATTTTTCACTCATCCTCCTGGACAGTGTCTCTTGTGCTTTTGTCCCCTGATCCCCAGCCTATACTCTCTGCCTCCTCTGCTGAACCTTCTGCCCCTCTGCCTTCCTGCTTACTGTTGCTGTGCCCCAGAGCTCAGACCTGGTCTTCTCAGCTTTCCTTAGCTGCCTCCATGTGGCTGGTGGCTTCAAAACCAGCTACCCTTTCCTCCCCAGCTCTCTCCGTAATCTCCAGTCTCTCACACTCACTGTCATTTCAGTATCCTTGCCAATAGAAGCCTTTGTTTCTGTTTCCTTCCCTTCCTACCCCATGTGTTTTTCCAATATTGCCACTTATTTGCTAACAGTGTCAGTGACTACTAGTGGTTGAGGGGAAACACACAGAGACTCCCATTACTAGAAAGTCCAGTAACCTTTCAGTCATCTCCAGTCTGCTTCTTGCCACTCCATCAGGTCACCTCCAGTTCCTACTAAGTTTAAGGTAACTTTCCAGACTGCCCTGCTTTTCCTTCTGCTCTCTTTAGGGCCTGTCTGGCCAGCAAGCTTCCTTTATTAGAGCTTAAAAGAAAAACCTGTGCTGGATGTGGTAGTGTATACACCTTTAATTACAGTACTCGTGAGTCAGAGAGGCAGGTGAATCTCTGTGAGTGTGAGGCCAGCCTGGTCTACCTAGGGAATATCAGACCACCCAAAGATACATAGTGAAACTCTGACTCAAAAATCAAAACAGAAACTAAAGAAAAGCCCCAGGCCAGGCAGACTGTAAATCTCAGCAGCTGCCCGGAGGAAGACAATGGAGAAGGGCGTGCCATTTGAGTTCAGCCTGTATAGCAGTAAGTCACATGGCAGACAAGTAACCAACCACTTGATAAGGCAGAGCAGCTTTAGAGAAAGTTAGAGAGCCCAAAGTACCAGAAAAGCGTACTCAGATTCTGGCCAGCATTGGGAAGAAAGGGACAGAAAAAAATAAAAATTAAATTTGTACCTATACTCAGAAAGGTAGGTAGACCCAGCAGAACCTCATGGGGGGTTGTAGGTACTGTGTGTTGGGGAGCAAAAATTCTGGAAAGGGAAAGTACAGTATGTCATTAAAAGAATAATGGTGGCGCACGCCTTTAATCCTAGCACTTGGGAGGCAGAGGCAGGCGGATCTTTGTGAGTTCAAGGCCAGCCTGGTCTACAGAGTGAGTTCCAGGGCAGCTGGGGCTACAGGGAGACTCTGTCTCGAAAAGACCAAAAAAAAAAAAAAAAAAAAGAATTTATTCTACCTGTCTTTAATTTGGCTTAAGGTGAGCTGGCCTTCCTGCCTCCTAAGGGCGGTCCCTTGCCAGGTGTTTGATAGGCCTAAGTAGATTAACTCCTGTGTTTTGGGTGGCTTGGATTGTTAGTCCTCCACTCAGGCCAGAGCTTTCATCCTCTTGACCAGAAGGACCTAGTTTTCCCCGAGTGGGTCTTTACTGCTGCTCTGTCACTCCCCACTCTCCCTGAAGAGGTAACCCTAAAATCAATTAGGAGATGGATGAAATTAGGTGATGGATAGAACCCATTTTCTCCAGGAAAATCTACATCCAGTTCCACACCTGTTCACCAGAAAGGATTATTGTTGTCTGGACTGGAGGTCTAGTCCCTGCCCTCGTCCACGGGCTCCAGGCCAGGGCGCTCCTTCAGGAGGAGACAAGGAGCTGCAGTTCCCTCTGGCATTCCGGGCCCAGACCTAGGGCATTTCTGGAGCTGCTGATTGTGAGGTCTCTGCCCTAACTGCCTGTCCAGTGTCTGTCTCTAGCTGTAATCACACTCTGATAGTATAGGCACAAGCAGCGATGCCCAGCTTTTTAAGTGGATGCTAGAGATTTGAACTTGGATCTTGTCCTCTGTCCTGCAGATATTCTTTTGTCTTGAAATGTTTTAGGATTACCTCTCCCTTGTGTTAAAGATCACCAGGGCCTTCCTGTGTAATTTATAATAAGCTTCAAACTTCTGACCATAGCATCAAGCTCCAAAGGAAGCCCAGAACACTATACTCATTTTCATTCAATGCTAGCTTTTGGCCAGTTGTGGTGGCACACACCTTTGATCCCAGCACTTGGGAGGCTATGAGTTCAAGGGCAACCTGGTCTACTTAGGGAGCTCCAGTCCAGATGGAGCTACAGGGAGATCCTGTCTAAAAAAATTATAAAAAGTCCGCTTTTCTTCTTTCTTTATCTTTCTTTCTTATCTTTTTTCTTTCTTTCTTTCTTTTTTTCTTTCTCTTTTCTTTCTTTCTTCCTTCCCCTTCCTTCCTTCCTTCCTTCCTGCTTCCTTCCTTCCCTCCCTCCCTCCCTTCCTCCCTCCCTCTCTCTCTCTACCTCTATCAATCATCTATCTATCTATCTATCTATCTATCTATCTATCTATCTATCTATCTATCATCTATCTATCTATTGTCTATCTGTCATCTATTTTTCTGTTGTTTTGAGGGTGAGAGAATAGGGTTTCATTTTGTAAATCAGGCTGGCTTCAAACTTGCTGTCCAGCCTAAAGTACTTGGATTTTAATCCTAAGTACTTGGATTATAAGGGTGTGCCCCCACACCCAGCCAGCCACCCCCTTTTCAAATAGACCAGCTGGTCAGAAACCCCCTCCCTCTGGCTGACTTCCTAGCCCTTTGCCCGGCCTTGTTTCTTTATAATGTGCATACTGCTGGGTGTTGAGTTTATTTTCATTATTTCTCTCCCTGTCCCCAAGTGTAAGGTCAGTGAGGTCTGGAGCTTTGTCTGGTTTTCCTTGTTTCCATCTCCTAAGTAGGGAGTGATTCTTGCCCCAGGAGACATCTGACAGTATCTGGAGGCATTTCTGGTTGTCATTGCCAGGGAAGGATAGCCCTTTGATATTCAGTGGGTAGAGGCCAAACATCCTGCTTCAGCACAGTCCTCTACAACAAAGAAATACAAATGTCAGCTAGATGAGGCTAAGAACTCTTAACTAAGCTAAGGAAAAACATAGTTGATAATATATTTATAGAACAAATAAACAAATCTTCATCATGCCAAATGAAATAGTAGACTTTAAGTCCACATTTTGATAGCAAGCATTATAGCTTCTTAAATCAGAGCTAAAAATGACTTGTTTGACATGTCGGTCGAGCCAAAAATGACTTCAGTAAATTTCATGACTGAGCATTATCTTCTGTCAGCAAGCATTATGGTGCCTACCTATAATCCCAGCACTTGGGAGTTAGAGCCAAGAGGATCAGAAGTTCAAGGTCGTCATCCTTAGTTACATAGTGAGTAGAGCCTGGGTGACAGGAGACCCTATCTCAAAACAAAAATAAAAAAGAACTAGTTAGTTCCAGCCCAGCTTAGGCTATATAAAGAGATTTTTGCCTTAAGGGGCAGGGGTGGGGGGTAGGGTGGGGTGGGGGAGCCAGGTATTGTAAAGGCTCACACTGGTAACTGTCCCCAGAAGGCTGAGGAAGGAAGATTGCCCTGAGCTCCATGTCAGGAGTTGTATGGAGATTAACTACAGAGTGGGCTCTGTCAAAAACAAACTACAGAGTGGGCTCTGTCAAAAACAAACTACAGAGTGGGCTCTGTCAAAAAACAAACTACACAGTGGGCTCTGTCAAAAACAAACTACACAGTGGGCTCTGTCAAAAACAAACTACAGAGTGGGCTCTATCAAAAAATAAACTACACAGTGGGCTCTGTCAAAAAACAAACTACACAGTGGGCTCTGTCAAAAAGGCCCCTCCCCCAAAGGAAAAAGAAATTCTGTAGAAAACAAAAAAGATGACTTTTGACTAGAGGTGAGGTGTATGTTGTTCAATTGATTTTTTTAAAATAATACCCGCTGGTTATATAAGAGGGTGCTTGCTTGGCTTCCCAGTCCACAAGAGTGGTTTTTTTCCTAAGGAGATGGCTCATTGCTTGCAGAGGGGAAGGGGGGATTCTAGCCTGTTTAGCCTGCTTACTGTGCTTGGTATGGTTGCTCTTTCAGCTCTGCCTGTTAAACAGTACATACAGTGGGCTGTTTGGGCAGGCCTCAAGTAAAGGAATTAGAAATGTCTTGGGACATCCTTGACTTCGGTTTCTCTCTGATCCCACAACCAATCCTCAGCAGACCCTACAGTTCCAGTGCCCGAAGCCATGGGTTTGCCTCTCCCGAGGCCTGCAAGCTCATTTTAGGTGCTCTAGTTCTCTGGCTGGTCTTTCCTGTACCTTGTCCACATACAGGCTAGTGAAACATGGTCTTTAAAACTCTTACGGTTTTTCATCTCATTCAGAATGTACAGTCTCTTCTGTGGCTTGGAAGGCCAGCCCCATGTGATCTTACCTCAGTCATCAGTTTTTTCTCCTGCCTCTGTTCTTGGGTAATAAATGTCAGCCTGTGGCTACTTTGGTGCCAAGTGTGCTCACTCACGGATCCTCCCCTCATCACTGCCGCCGCCTAGATTCCTTGTCACCTACATTCACACAGCTCTCAATTCCTTCTGACCTCTGCCTAGATGTGCCGCACTGGAGATGCCTTCTTTCTTTGACTTTTTTTTAAAGAAAGGCCCTCTCTGTAGCCCCAGATGCCCTGGAACTTGCTATGTAGACCAGACTGGCCTCGATCTCAGAGATCTGCCTGCTTCTGCTTCCCAAGTGCTGGTATTAAAGATGTGTACTACTGTGGCTGGCATCTTCTTTGACTTCTTAAAATAATAAGAGACCTTTTTCCCTTAGTAGCACTTAACATCTCTGAAAATTGCATATGTGAATGTATATTATATATTTATATGTCTATATAAAGACTATTTTCTACAACTGGTATGTAAACTCCTTGCATGCAGGATTTCCCTCTGCTTACTGCTTTATCTGCAGACCCCTGGAGCCTGTTGACCACACGGTTGGTATACAACATGTATTTGTTGACTGAGCAGGCAAGTGAATAGTAATAGATGATTCTTTATGTCATATCATGGCTATCTTAGGTTTCTTTCATCATGAGATTTAAGTGAAAACCCTTTGTAGTTGCTTATAAAAAAAAAAAAAACTCGCCTACTGTCCTCGTTTCATTTCTGTTGCTGTGATAAAATATCCTGACAAAAAAGCAACTTAAGGGAGCAAAGCAGGTTTATTCGGCTGAGAGATGCAGGAAGCATCCATTGCTGCAGAGTCATCCTAGTAGCAGGAATCAAGGCAGGTAAGCGTATCGTGTCTAGAGCAAAGAGCAGAGAGGTGTGAATGCATAGATGTTCTCTCTCTTGCTGTCAGCTGGCTTGCTCTTGTCTTAGACTGATCAGGACACCATGCCTAGGGAATGATGCTTCCCTAATGGGCACGGTCTTCCTACATCGATGAACACTCAAGACAGCCCCCCCAGATTTGCCCACAGTCCAACCTGATCTGATTCCTCATGAAACCTCTTTTCCCAGGTGATTCTAGGTTGGGTCAAGTTGACAAAACTAAACAGCCTACCTACTCAGAAATATTACTGGGCATTACTACATCCCAGTCTTTTAAATTCTTAGAAAAAAAAAAAAAAGAAAAGAAAAAGAAAAAAGAATATGGGTACAAATGGAAATTAAAGCTGAGTTTTCAGAAATGGTGAATGTAACTATTACTCCTGTGGAACTTCTTGAAACCTCCTCCACGCCTCACAAGCTGCATGTGTTTGCATTGTAGGCGCATGCCAAGTCTTCTGGAGTATGTAAGTTACACCTGCAACTTCATGGGTATCCTGGCAGGCCCACTGTGCTCTTACAAAGACTACATTACTTTTATTGAAGGCAGGCCATTCCATGTGACACAGTCAAGTGAAAATGGAAAAGAAGAGATGCAGCATGAGAGAACAGATCCATCTCCAAATGTAAGACCATGAGGTTTATCTGGGGCCTTTGTACTTTCCATCTTGTGTATCCATTGGTTTCCTGACAGAGTCTAATGTTCTCACTTGTTTTCATTTCCCCCTCCCCTCCTTTCCCTTCCCCTTCCCCTCCCCTTTTCCTCTTCCCCTCCCCTCTTTTTCTCTCTTCCTTTCTTCCTTCCATTCATTCGTTCATTCATTTGTTCATGTATGTGCTGCTAGGGATTGAGCCCAGATCCTTGCCAGGGCCTCAAGCATGCTAAGGCAAATATTGACCACTAAGCTGCATCCCTAACCCCTTACTCTCCTTTGTTTTCATTGTTTTTTGTTGTTGTTTTGTTTTTGTGGGTTTTTCTTTTTCTTGGTCTTTTTAGGAAAGGGTCTCCGTTTGGTCCCAGCTGGCCTGGAGCTCACTATTAGACCAGGCTGGCCTTGAACTCACAGAGATCCACCTGCCTCTGCCTCCTGAGTGCTGGGATTAAAGGTGTGTGCCACCACACCTGGCAATGCAGATATAATTAAAAAAGAGAACAAAACTGGGGGAATCAGATCAGGCTTGGGCTTCCCAGGGGCTCTGGCTCTCAATCTTTCCCTGTAGTGCAGCTTGCTCTGTACCTTAGGTGGTCTGCACCTTTGGAGCACTACTAGGGTTCCATAGCAGAGAGATGAATCAAGAAACTCAATGATTCCAAACACCTGACAATTTAGCCTTCAGATAAGATCCACTATCAAAAGGCATTAATGTTAGCTGGGCATGGTGTTGCACACCTTTAATCCCAGCACTCGGGAGGCAGAGGCAAGCAGATCTTTGTGAGTTCTAGGCTGGCCTGGTCTACATAGCGAGCTCCAGGCCAGCTGGGACTTAAAGGGGAGACCCTGTCTCAAAACGACCCCCCCCCAAAAAAAAGGCATTAATGTTAATATTTTCAATATTCATTTCTACCCACATTCCTATCCACAATATATTTGTGCTTGCTTTTCAAACACTGTTTCCTGAAAGTTCTGAAAAATACACTTTGGGGCTTTAGATGGAGTTGTATAGTTGAGTTGTATAGGACTATGAGGACCTGAGGTATTAAGTGTATGGCAGCTCCTGATTTTTGACTGAATGCTACAGTCCTTGCTGCATTCAGGATGGTTTGTCTTGTGATACACTGTAAAGTGCTAACAGAGTACAGGCAAAGTTCTGACTCCTACTGTACCCTTTTCAGGCAGCAGTTACTGAGAAGCTCTTGGTCTGTGGACTCTCCTTATTATTTCACTTGACCATCTCCAATCTGTTGCCGGTGGAATACAACATTGACAAGCATTTCCAAGCCACTGCTTCATGGCCAACCAAAGCTGCCTATCTGTATATCTCTCTTCTGGCTGCCAGACCTAAGTACTACTTTGCATGGACCTTAGGTAAGTAGCATATTGATTTATGTTTCTGTGCTGAAATGTTCCTTATAGATAGGAAGGCACTGTCTTCTTTTTTTTTTTTGGTATGTATTGTTGCCCCTGCTGGGCACCAAATCTTTAGTTCAAACCATCCTGCCTGTCTCGGCCTCACTAGATGCTAAACGCATTGGTATGCCACTGTGTCCAGCTCAAGAGTGCCCTCTTGAGTTCATATAGTTAAATATCAGGTACAAAAATTAGGGTTATCTATGCAGAACTAAACACCATAGTTCTTCAATGGGTAGAGATGACAAGATACTTATCTAATGCCTTTTGCAAGGCAGATTCTGTGTGAGTGGATACACGTATGACATAATCTCTATCTTCAGCATGCCTCTGATTTAGTATGAGTGTTATTATGCTTACCATTATGACACCCATTAAGTACACTATGAGATGTGGTACATTATGATCAGTACTTCAGCAAAGCCACAAATACCATATCAGTGCACAGAAAGTGGGGTCTTGATACCTGCCAGGTAGAGCAAGCAAGGATTAGAGGAAAGATAGCATTTAGTTGTACCTTCAAGAACAAATGATTTTAACTTATGACAAGTGGCTTCTTTAACATTCCTGAGCAAAGAGGTATGGAAGTGCCTGGCCTTTTGTAACAGGCAAAGTGGTGACTCTTCTGGAAAGATGGAACTCACCTGCATGGCTACATAAATCTTGGAAGGCTTCAGGTAGACTGATGGGCAATAAGTATGGCCAATCATGAGCTACATGCATACTCCTTTTAGTGTTTTTACAGCTTATCACCAGATGAATCTTCTTGAATACACCAATGACCTGGTAATGCTCCTAGCCACGCAGCAGGATGGAATGAAGTGGATTGAAGCCACTTTCATGTGTTGTTTGCCTTACTCATTAGCTTAATTCTTTTTTTTTTGTCTTTTTGAGTCAGGGTCTTCCTTTAGTCCCAGCTGGCCTGGAGCTCACCAGGTGGGCCTTGAACTCACAGAGATCTGCCTGCCTCTGCCTCTCAAGTGCTAGGATTAAAGGCTTGCGCTACCATGCCTGGCTTAGCTCCTAATTCTTAAGATTTTGTACTGTTCACCTTATAAATATTTGATATTCAGTGAACATTTGAATGACTGCACCAAAAATACATATCAGCAAGGCCAGAGACAGGGTTTGAGGCCTGGCATTCTGCTGGTCCATTTATTTTATTACAGTGAAATTTAATTTGGGACTAGGACTCAAATTTTCAGTTTTTACATATAGCATTTTTTTTTTTTTTTTGGTCTTTTCGAGATAGGGTCTCCCTGTAGCCCCAGCTGTCCTGGAATTCACTCTGTAGACCAGGCTGGCCTTGAACTCACAGAGATCCACCTGCCTCTGCCTCCCAAGTGCTAGGATTAAAGGCATGCTCCGGGGCTGGAGAGATGGCCTAGCGGTTGGGAGCACCAACTGCTCTTGCAGAGGACCCGGGTTTGATCCCCAGCACCCACATAGCGGCTGAGAACCATCTGTAACTCCAATTCCAGGAGAACTCCAGTTCCAGGGGAATCCAGAACCCTCTTCTGACCTCCGCGGCATTGCAGGACACGGGCGCACAAACCTACATGCAGACAGTACATTCATACACATAAATAAATAAAATAAAATAAAAATTAAAAAAAAAACCTGTTTAAAGGCATGCGCCACCACACCCAGCTAATAGCATTGTTAAGTGTGAGTTCAAGGCCAGCCTGGTCTACAGAGTGAATTCTAGGACAGCTGGAGCTACAGGGAGACCCTGTCTCTAAAAGATAAAAAAAAAAAAGTTATTTTAGCTTGGCCAGGCGTGGTGGCTCACGCCTTTAGTCCTAGCATTTTGGAGGCAGAGGCAGGTGGATCTTTGTGAGTTCAAGGCCAGCCTGGTCTACAGAGTGAATTCCAGGACAGCTGGAGCTACAGGGAGACCCTGTCTTGAAAAGACAAAAAAAAAAAAAGTTATTTTAGCTTGATAATTTAATGACTAATTAAAATATAATGTTACTTTATGAGAATTTTCTATTTTGAAAGTAGAGCTTGCTGTGCAGCATACACTCAGCTCAGAGCTCAGATCCTCCTTCCTCATGCTCTGGAGAGCCAGCACTAGACACATATTCTACCATATCTGTCCTTGTACTCATTTCAGCTAATACTTCTTTAAGAATAAAAAATTTTCACTCTAGCCAAATTTAATCATTAATAATATCAAGTGAGATTTCTGAAGAGTTTTGTATACTTGCTTAAATGTTGGCTTTAAAATGAGACTGTGCAAGTCCCAAACTGACTTTGTATCAGTTTTCAGTTTTATTTAAAAAAAAAAAAA
>VZQC01014421.1:199866-255929 GCA_009823505.1 Rhizomys pruinosus
TTTTTTTTTTTTTAATCCCCTTAAGCATGCACATTGCTATATCAATAGGCTTACCTTAAAGGCTCATAGGTATTTATGAGTTCTGAAGTACAACACTGGAATACAGTAGAGAGTGGTCAGGCATCTAGAAGGAACTACTAGGGGATGCTGTGCCCTGAGTTGTTGTGTTCTGGGATGGTCTTCCCTAGAATCACTGTGTTCATTTTAGTCCCTTTGGCCTTTCTTAGACCCAAGGCTACTGCTGTCCTTAAACCTGATGGAAGGGTAAATCTTGCCCTTTTTCCCAGGGTGTAAATTTTGTTTAATGTACTAAAAAAGTAATAAGGAATAAACAATTTAAAGACAGGATACATGTCTATGTGGGCATACTGTTTTGCTGTATTTTGATGGATTTCATTGTATTCCTTGTTCATAGCAAAAATGGTATGAAGTATAAACATGTTTCCAGTTGGTTGGAAAAGCACTCACTTGAGGCAAAAATTTTGTTTGCTACATAAGCAGTTATGTAAACAAAGGGGACCAACCAAACACTATGATGAGGGGATTGGAAAACAAACTCGAGACAGAAGTAGAGTGGGTTGTAGTGAACCAAAAAAGAAAGAAATTAAAAGATTATGCCCTACTTAGATTAGATGTTCTTATGTCTAAGAAAGATCAGAAGGACTAAAAGGAACACAGTGGTCCTAGGGCCGAATGTCCCAGTGCAAAGCATCCCCTAGTGGTTTCTTCCAGATGGCTGAACACTCTCCACTGTATTCCTATATTCTGCACCCCAGAACTGTAAAAGTCCACCTGTCTTCCACTTATGCTTAATATATGTTTTGTTGACTGATCAATTTTCTTTGATAAGATAGTTATTTTCAATGTATATGATAATGTTTTTAACCTCTCTTAAAAATTAGAGTAAGCTGGTCTGGGTGTGGTGGCACATGCCTTTAATCCCATCACTCTGGTGGCAGTCAGGCATATCTTTGTGAGATTGGGGCCAGCCTGGTCTACACAGACAGACAGTTCCAGGCCAGCTGCAGCTACAGGGAGACCCTGCCTCAAAACAAACAAACAGTACATAGTAGATTGTTATGAACTTTCTGAATTCCTGTTTTACTTTATTTGCCACAGCTGACGCTATTAACAATGCTGCAGGCTTCGGTTTCAGAGGATATGACAGAAATGGAGTGGCTCGTTGGGACTTAATTTCCAATTTGCGAATTCAGCAAATAGAGGTTAGTAAGCCGTTAAGAAGTTAGTTCTCATGTGACAGTTTAAATTGTCATAGTTTGTGTTCATAAGTTGTGATATACTTTACTGAGAGTGGGCTGAAGGGTTTTAATGATAGTAATACTCTCAAATTCTTTCACCCATTTACGGATGGTTGAACACACCCAGGCCCTGAGGGGGCAGTGAGTGAGACTGGTGAAATGGGGAGCTTTAGAAAGCGCTTGAGGGGCTAGAGAGATGGCTCAATGCTGAGGACCCACGTTTGGGTCCTAGCACCCACGTGGCTGATAAAACTGTCCTTAACTCCAGTTCCAAGGGGATTAGACACCCTCTTCTGTCTTTAACAGGCATTATACAAGCATGCACATAAAAAGAAAAATAAATTTAAAAAATTTTTTAAAGAAGAGAGTGCTAGAAAGTATGATTTGACCTGGAATGTGCAGGGACATAGTGTTTATAAAGCTGGAATCCAATTTATGTAGGCAATTCAGGAGGGGGCTCTTAAAGCTATCTAAAGTGGAAGATGGTCAGGCCCTCCCTATTGGAAGAGCATTGGTAAGAAAGGGCAGGCAGCGTGAAGATGCTGAAGGTGAGGCTAGAACAGCCGGTAAACCAGGCACAGCCTTAGAAGCTTTAGAGTGGTAGTGCCCTATGGCTGAGTTATGCATGCAGACAAATGAGATGATCAGAAGTTTGGAGTTTTGATTTTGTTTTTGTCCTCTCTTTCCTCCCTCCATCCCTTTTTTGAGTCATTATGAATCCTAGCTGGCCTAGAACTCACTATGTAGACCAGGTTGGCCTGGAACTCTGAGAGTCACCTGCCTCTGCCCCCCAAGTACTGGGATTATTAAAGGTGTAAACCACCACCACGCCCAGTTTATTTTGTTTTTCTGAGACAGAGTCTCACCATGTAGTCCAGGCTCTCGTCAAACTCCTGCTTCAGCTTCCCAAGTACCAGGTTCACAGGTGTGTGCCACCACCCATAGCCTCATAGATGTGTTTTCCAAGGATCTGGCAAGTAGAATTGGTTATCCTCAAAAGGCAGAGATGTCTGTTAAGAGGGTATCCTGTTAGTTCGCAATAATAGTGACCTGACGTAGGGCGTGGCCAAGGACGGCTAAAATGATGTAGGCATATTGGAGAGCTGAGAGGTTCTGGGAAAACTTGGTAATAAACCAGAACCAGAACACAGAACAAAGTCTCATTTAAACAGATGGGCTTATGGTGATGCTTCTCACTAAGGTGTTCAGCAGGCAAATGAATGCAGATGCTTGGCAGACAAATGAGCTCAAGATCAGAATTTGGGAATTTTCAGCATGGAGCAGTTCCCTGGGAAATTTGAGTGGCCATGAGGGACAGCTGAAAAGATGAGAAGAGATGCAGGTCCTTAGGGAGCAGGTAGAAATGACACAGCTCAGGTCGAAGGTTTCCAGGAGCCCAGCTGTACCCACTGCTGAGCCTCAGCAGAAGTGTATCAGCAGGCACGAGGTGCCTGTGAGGGGGTGCTGGGGGAAGTACCCACCTGAGAGGGTGCTGGGGGAAGTACCCATCTGAGGTTGTTGCCAAGAGAATTACCCAAACTGGGTCTCTAGGTCATTCTAAATTTGGAGGGAACACAGAATAGAGAGAAGTAGGTTAACTGTCAGGCCCAGAAGTAGGAAATTCTGTGGGACATGTGATCCAAGTTTCTCTGAAAAATGAGTGGTATGAATAACGCAGGAGGAGCTGTGCAGATGGAGAGACTGTGGCCAGCTGAACTGCACATGCTGGGTCTGGCTCCTGATTGATCAAGCCAACTAGAAAGTACATTTAAAAAAGTATTTTATTTATTATTTTTACTTTATGTGTATGAGTGTATTTCCTACATGTATGTAAGTATACCCATGTTGTGCAGTGCTTGTGGACATCAGAAGATGGTGTCCGATCTCCTAGAACTGGAGTTATGGACAGTTGTTAGCCACTATGTAGGTGCTGGGATTTGAACCTGGGTCTTCTACAAGAGCAAGAGCAGCCAATGCTCTTAACCGCTGAGCCATCTCTCCAGCACCCTAGAAAGATATATTCTTTTTTTTGGTCTTTTCGAGACAGGGTCTCCATGTAGCCAGCTGTCCTGGAACTCACTCTGTAGACCAGGCTGGCCTTGAACTCACAAAGATCCACCTGCCTCTGCCTCCCAAGTGCTAGGATTAAAGGCGTGCGCCACCACACCCGGCGAAAGATATATTCTTAAATTAAAAATTAATGATATTTGCATTAATTTGGGTATTGGATTATGTTAAGTTTTTGCCAGGTATGGTGCCACATGCCTTTAATCCCAGCACTCAGGAGTCAGAGGCAGACTCTGTAAGAGCCAGCCTGGTCTACATAGCAAGTTCCAGGCCAGGTGAGACTACAGGGAGACCATGGCTCAAACAAAACAAAACAGAAATTATTATTAAGCCAAGCATGGGAGCGCATAACTGTACCTCTAGTTGCTTGGGAGACTGTGTCAGGATGACTTGAGCGCAAGAGTTTGAGGCCAGCCTGGGTAACAGAACAAGACACTTGTCTCAGAAGGAGGAGTAGAGGGAGGGAGGTTATTAATCTGATTAGGTTTGAGCTAGGTATGGTGGTACATGCCTATAATCCTAGCTGGTTGGGAGACTTAGAAGGATCACAAGTTCAGGATCAACCTGGGTTTCTTAGCAAGTTCCAGACCAGCCTGGGCAACTTAGTAAAACCCTGCCTCAAAATATAGTTTAAAAACATGAGGCAGGGGCTGTGTAGCTAAGTGGTGCTTACCTGCTATTCAGGACACCCTGGCTTTAATCTCTAGAACCACCAGAAAAACAATTGTTAGGTCTGACCATGATTTTTTTTTTTTTTTAAGAAAAAAATCCTTATTGAACATAAATTCTGACCTATTTACACCTGATATAAGTAACTGGTGGATCTCTGTGAGTTTAAGTCCAGCCTAGTCTACATAGTGAGTTCCAGGCTAGCTGGGGCTACATGGAGACCCTATCTCAAAAAGACCAAACAAAAACAAACAAACAAAAAACTGGTATTAATTTAAAAATAAAAATTGGGATGCTGGGTGTGGTGGTGCATGTCTTCATTCCCAGCATTTGAGGCAGGTTCAGGCACATCTCTGTGAGTTCGAAGCCAGCCTGGTTTAGTAGTGAGTTCCAGGCCAATGGGAGCAACAGGGAGACTCTGTTTCAAAAAGACCAAAAAAGGGAGGGGAAGGAAAATGAGTAGTTGTTGACTTAAGGTGATGAATGTATGTTAGTATCTTATCTCCTTTAATTTGTTTAATTTATTTGTATTGTTTTGAGGCAGGGTCTTGCTATTCAGCCTTGGCTGGCCTAAAACTTGCTATGTCGACCAGGCTGGCCCAGAACTTACAGAGATCTGGTTGCTTCTGCCTCCTGAGTACTGGGATTAAAGACATGCACCACCACCCCTGGCTAGATTTATTTATTTTTATTTTATGTGTATGAGTGCTTTGCACACAAGCATGTATGTTTATATGTATACCACCTATGTCTCTGAGGTCTGTGGAGGCCAGAACCTGGGTCTGCTGCAAGAGTCGCATGTGCTCTTAACCATCTAGCCATCTCTCCAAGCCCCAATCTGCATCTCTATCACCTTTCTCATATACATATATATGTATGTAGTAGTGGGATTCTTCCATACCTTGAGAACCAGTTGTCATCCTCATGAGTACATGAAAGAGAGAGCCATAAGGAGGGCATAGTTAGCACTGCTAAATGCCCCCAGACCTTAAGTGAGATGATGACTCAGGCATGTCCCCCCAGTTACTGTTTTGTTAATGATTTTGCAGGGAGGGGAATACAACTGGCAAGGAACACAGCTCTGAGGGGCTGAGGAGACTTTTGTTTTAATTTGGTCTTGAAATGGGAAGATTAAAGGGATGGAAAGATGGCTTACCAGTTAAGAGCACATATTGCTCTTGCAGAGTACCTGAGTTAGTTTCTAGCACCCACATCTGGTGGCTCATAATCACTTGTAACTGCATTTCCAGGGGATCTAGTGTCCTCTTCTTGCCTCTGTGGATACCTGCACATCCACACAGCGATACATACATAATAGTTTTAAAAATAGAAAGGTTAAAATATAGTTACAGACTAGGAGGGAATGAAGAGGAAAAGTGTGACACAGTGGAAGGAGAGACTTTTGGATATATGTGGTCCTTCTGCATGTAGGAGGGAGATAGAAGAGAGGTGACAAGGAGGTTGGTTGTGTAGCTCAGTGACAGAGCATGTACTTAGCAAGTGTGGGGGCTGTGGTTTGACCCCAATACCACCATTACTGAATGAAGAAAAGAAGAGGGAGAGGAGGAGACAATTACATAGGGTGAAAGTAGACAGATCATAACCCAGAGATTTACCCCCCCAAGGGGGAGGTCAAAAGTTAGATTTAATGACCACATAGGATACCCAGGCAGGCAGCTGTGCTCTGGGATACGCAAAGCCCATTTGCCCTCCAGAGGCACTGAGGAACCAGGGTACTGCTGCTCAGAGTAGCAGTACTGGGTAGGTCATGACTGTGGACATCCTTCACACAGAAAGATGGCAGAGTATGGGAGAGGAAGATGGGGTGAGTGCATTGCCCCATGGCACAGAAGGGACAGGTCTTGGCAAGGGTGCTGTGTGCTCTGGGAGGACTTCCTTTGTACATGTTGGCATCCAGAGAAAGTAGTTATACTCTCTTTCCCTCATAGATGATCCCAACAGTATAAAAACTGCCACGTAATGTGTTATTGTATTAGAAACTATTATTGAGGAAAGGTACCAGTGCTATACTATCAGGAAGTAATTTTTAGTTTTAATTTCTTATCACACTAAAGCATCATTACTTATATTTAAAGCTTCATTATTTTGTCAGCCAAAGAAAAATATTCCTTTGTTTTTCAGATGTCAACAAGTTTTAAGATGTTTCTCGATAATTGGAATATCCAGACAGCTCTTTGGCTTAAAAGGTAAGTTCCTTCAAGAACAACCATTAGATGTGCTTTAGTATCAGGTACTTGAGATTGAGCCTCACTGACCGCAGATTCTTAATTAAATTACTAGTGTGTTGAGTGATATGTGATGTCTTGGTGTTACCTGGGAAATAGCATTAACAGCCACTATAGGAAGGAACTATCCAATCAGAACTATTTAGACCTGAGTCACAAGCATCCTTATCCTCCTGTCCCCTCAGCCTTATTCAGGCTTCGCTCTGCTGAAGTCTGGGGTCATCAGGCTCCTGTGTAGCTCCTGTTATCATGTGTTGGAAGTGTGGCATTAATATCTCTCTCTCTCTCTCTCTCTCTCTCTCTCTCTGACACACATACACACACACACACACACACACGCACCCCCACTCCCCCAAACAAACAAAAAAACCTCTGGATAAGCCCTGGGTTTCTGGAACAGTTCTAGTGTTTTGATTCAATAGTTCCTTAAACTTTAGACATAGGATACAAAGATATATAGGACCAGAAGACTTAGTTCTACCATAGACAGAATTCCCATGCTCATAAAAGCATAGCTTTGGGGCTAGAGAGATGGCTTAGTACATAACAGCACTAGCTGCTCTTACTGAGATCCTAGGTACTATTCCCAGCACCCACATGGCAACTAACAACCACCTGTAACAACCCCTGCAGCTCCAGGGGATCTGACACTGTTTTTTGAGCCTGTCTGATTGGCATGTACATGGTGTGCATACATGGTATACATACATACCTGCAGGCAAACATTCACATAAAAAAAAATAATCTAAAAACAAGCAGCTGTATGGTCAGACACATGCTATTCCCTAGAGTGGCGATTCTGTGAGCGCACGAGCAATGAGGGTGGGACTCTCAGCTCACAGTGACAGTTGAGTCTACTCCTCGAGACATATGACATGTTGTTGTTGTTGTTGTTGTTGCATAATCTCAGCCAGTCTTGCCAGTGGCTTTAGCTTAGTAAAATTTTACTGAATCCTGTCCCTACTGTTGGAAAACTAGACTAAGCACAAGGCATTTTCCAGAAAGAAGTTAAGTCATTCGAAAGTTCTTGTGTTTTCAGCTGGGCATGGTGGCATATGCCTTTAATCCCAGCACTCGAGAGGTAAAGGTAGGCAGATCTCTATGAGTTCAAGTCCAACCTGGTCTACATAGTGAGTTCCAGGCCAGCTGTGGATACCGGGAGACCCTGCCTCAAAAATACCAAAAAAAAAAAAAAAAGTTCTTATATTTTCAGTAGAATAAAATAATAAAATTCCCAACTTTAATACTAAATAAAATTTATGCATTTTAATAAGTTGTATAGACTACCAATAGTGGATGTGATCCTTTTAGCAATTCTGTGCACCAGTAAGAACGAAATCTCTGCTCCTAATTTGACACCTAATGACTCTGACTTCCCTGAGGTGGCTAGCACCCAAGAGAAATGGCACTCACTTTCCTGGCTCCCCTAACTGTCAGGTCAGAGAAGGAGGATCTGGTGGGGTTTTGTGAACTTAGATCCACTCACTCCTCTTGGCTCTCCGTGTTTTTCATGGTTTCTAGGGTGTGTTATGAACGAGCGTCCTTCAGTCCAACAATCCAGACATTCTTTCTCTCTGCCATTTGGCATGGGGTGTACCCAGGATATTACCTGACGTTTCTAACAGGGGTGTTAATGACTTTAGCAGCACGAGCTGTAAGTATTAAAGACTTTGTTTTATATTCAGTGAGTGAACCTGTATTTCTTTGGCTATGATCAGCATCGTCCTGCCCAGTAGAAGTCAGATGCTTGTCACTAGTGCTTGTTACCTACCAGGATACATGCTTGCCAGCCCCTGGCATGCAGAGGCACTCACAACCTGTTGTCTTTATAGCTTTTTCTGAAGGTGAGAGGAAAAACAATTAGGTGCCAGGTGTGGTGGCGCACGCCTTTAATCCTAGCACTTGGGAGGCAGAGGCAGGCAGATCTTTGTGAGTTCAAGGCCAACCTGCTCTACAGAGTGAGTTCCAGGACAGCTGGGGCTACAGGGAGACCGTGTCTCGAAAAGACCAAAAAAAAAAAAAAAATTAGGTAAAAATGATCAGAATAGGTAGGTTTGTTTGGAAATGTTTCCTGAAAGTTATAATCTTGAGTCGTCTTTTAGATAAAGAGCTGAGTGTGAGCCGGGCTTGTGGCACACGCCTTTAATCCTAGCACTTGGGAGGCAGAGGCAGGCAGATCTTTGTGAGTTCAAGGCCAACCTGCTCTACAGAGTGAGTTCCAGGACAGCTGGGGCTACAGGGAGACCGTGTCTCGAAAAGACCAAAAAAAAAAAAAATTAGGTAAAAATGATCAGAATAGGTAGGTTTGTTTGGAAATGTTTCCTGAAAGTTATAATCTTGAGTCGTCTTTTAGATAAAGAGCTGAGTGTGAGCCGGGCTTGTGGCACACGCCTTTAATCCTAGCACTCTGGAGACCAAGGCTCCAAGGATCTTCCTAGAGAAATGGATGGGCCATTCCCAGTGTGAGATGCCATATTAGATCCAGTTACAGTTCCATAGTACACTTGCCTTGTGAGAACCTGGGACAGTATTTCAGAAAGCAGTTGAGACAGCTTCATAACATGGGAAGAAAAGAAGGATAAATTAACGTACACATTTGAAAGTCAACCAGCGGGAAGTAACATGATAAAAATGGTGTTCTAACAAGCTTATAGGTAGTGCTTATAGGTATAATGGCTTCGTTTAAAAAGCCAGTAGTTGGGGCTGGAGAGATGGCCTAGCGGTTTAAGAGCACCGACTGCTCTTGCAGAGGACCCGGGTTCGATCCCCAGCACCCACATGGCATCCTTAACTCCAGTTCCAGGGGAATCCGAAGCCCTCTTCTGACCTCCACAGCACTGCACAAAATGGGTGCACCAACCTACATGAAGATAGTACATTCATACACATAAAAAATTAAAAAAAAAATTTTTTTTTAAGTAAAAAAAAAAAAGCCAGTAGTTACTTGTTTAACTACACCTTGGCCCTTGGGTGTATATGAGGGAAATAGCAAAAAGGAGCAACTCAGGGCTGTATGTTCTGGTAGTTTACAGTCTAATCAGAGGCATAAGCTTAAAGTGTTTATGTGTATCCCGGATGTGGGTGCACCAGCATAGATTATAGAATCATGGCCTTTAGAGATATCAAGTATCATGAGTCAGAGATCACTCTTTTGACTGAGCTGATTAGAGATGAACTCTTTAAGAGACAGTTTGGATCTGCACTTTGAAAGATGGAAGGTATTTTAGCTGGGCATGGTGGAACACACCTTTAATCCCAGCACTTGGGAAGCAGAGACAGGTATACATAGGGAGTTCCAAGCCAGCTGGGGCTACAGGGAGACCCTTTCTCAAAGAGACCAAAAAAAAGAAAAAGAAAGAAGAAAATATGGAAGGTGTTTCAGCATTAAGTGGATTGTAATAGGGGAGAAGATTCTAGGCATGGAGTAATATTAGGAAAAAAAGGGAAAGCCTTGGCGTGTTGGAGAAATGACAGGTAAATCTAATTGAAGCAGACAATTCCAGTGTGTGTAAACAGTGGATAATTCTGGATAGATAAATGGAGCAAACAACCAACTTGGGCAACAATGAAGAGCTTGAACATAAAAAGTTCGAAAGCCTGATCCTGTTCTATCTGTAGCACCAGGGAAGGTGGTCGGAGGGGGTTAATTTTGTTTTCTTGTGGTGCCGAGGACAGTCCCTGGGGTGTTGTACACTCGGTAAGGACTGTAGTGCTGAGCTACACCCCCAACCAGCTAAGAATTTCATATGTGGGTAGAATATTGCAAAGCCATACTGAAAGAAATAGGTGCATCATTATTAGACAGAATGGGTTAGAGAGTGAGCCAAGCAAGAATCCCAGGCTCCAGGATTTGGTTTTGGCCACTAAGAATGATGCCTCGTATATGAATTTGTTAGCCATTCACTGCCTCACCTGAAGAATCCATGTGGTGACTTTGTAATAAGGTCATGTTTCATCTGTGAAGGTGTTAGGCAAGAAAAGTGAATCATTTGAAGGGAAAAGAGAATCATGTTTGGTTAATTCTCTTAAGTTCATACATTGTGAAACTTAAGTGTTTTGACTCTTTTGAAAGTTTATAAAATGCTGGGGATGTAGCTCTGTACACTTGCCTAGCATGTGCAGGTCCGTGGCTCCATCCCCAAACCCACAAAAAAAAATACCCTTTTGAAAGGCTTTTCCCAGCTTTCACCAGCAAGTGGGGTGGGGTCCCTGTCTGTTTTAGTGTGTGCTGTCTGATCAGAGTGGAGTGCTGGCCCTGCTAGTTATTCACAGATACAGCTAGTCAGAAGATATACATCAAATGCATGTGCATTCTGTAATTTATTTCAATTGCCATTTGAAGGCCTGTAGACAGACAGTAGGCATTGCTGAATCTTTGGGAAAACTTCATTGTAATACAACTTCAAACCTACAGAAATGTTGCAGAGAGCTCCTTGAGTGCTCTCTACAGTTCACCCCCATGCATGTATTACTGTTGTTAAACGCAGATTACCTACCAGGCATGGTGGGACATGCCTTTAATCCCAGCACTTGGGAGGCAGAAGCAGGCAGATCTCTATTAGTTCAAGGCTAGCCTGGTCTACATAGTGAGCTCCAGACCAGCTGGACTAAAGGGACTAAAGAGAGACCCTGCCTTGAAAAGACCAAAAAAAAAAAAAAAAAAAGCAGATCACTGTAGTGGCAGGCAGTGTCAGTTCAGACTCAGCTAGAATGTGAGAATGTCTGAAGCCTATTCCACAGAGTTGAGAATAGCTACTGTCACAGTTAATTTTATATTCAGTGTTAATTTAAAGATGTATCAAATGGATTCTTTTTGTTTCTTTATTTCAGATGAGAAATAACTTTAGACATTATTTCATTAACCCTCCTCAACTGAAATTATGTTATGATGTCATAACATGGGTGGCAACACAAATCACAATAAGTTACACAGTTGTGCCCTTTGTGCTTCTTTCTATAAAACCATCCTTCATGTTTTACAGGTAAGTGCTACTGTTAACTAACAGTAGGATAAGCTGGATTTTTAAAAGAAAGTTCCTTGCTGTTGAGTAGGATGGAAAAATAATATATATCATAGCTTCATTTTCTGTCATTAAGTGCTTTATTATTTATTTGTTTGTTTGTGTGTTTAGTTTTGGTCATTTTGAGGCAGGGTCTCCCTGTAGCCCCAGCTGGCCTGGAACTTGCTATGTAGATCAGGCTGGCCTTGAACTCATAGGAATTGCCTGCCTCTGCCTGCCAAGTGCTGGGTTTAAAGGTGTGTGCCACCATGCCTGGCCTCTTTATTAATTCTTTTTAAGACTTATTTATTTTAATTTTATACATATAAGTGTTTCATCTGCATGTGTACATATACACTATGTGCTTGCCTGGTGCCCATGGAGGTCAGAAGAGGACAGTGAATATTTCGGAACTGAAGTTACAGACAGTTGTAAGCCACCATGTGGGTGCTGGGAACTGAACCTGGGTCCTCTGTAAGAGCCATCAGTGCTCTTTAACTGTGCATCCATATCTCTAGCCCCCAATCAGTTTCCTTGATCCTAAACCAAGCAGTCCCAAGTTCCTTCAGGGGTGGTTCAGCCCAAAGATGGGACTGTGACTCAGAGGAACCAACAGGTTAACCTGCTCCCATCTCAGGAAGGTTTAGCTGTAGGCCGGAACCTGGCTGAAAAAGACTTGCTTTACCAAGAATTATGAATTAATTCAAATTTATAATCAAAGGGAAAAATTACGTATATTTGCTTTTCACTCCTTTGTGCTTCATTAATAAGTATGGTCATCTCTGTATTACAGAAATTATTATCTTGAAGTCCCCCCTCCTCCCCCTCCTCTCCTTTCTCCTCCCTTCATCCTCTCCCTCCTCCTCCCTTCATCCTCTCCTTTTCTCCTCTTCCTCCTCCTTTTTTCTTCTTTTGAGACAGGGTCTTACTGTGTAGGTCTGGCTGGCCTGGAATTCACTATGTATATCATGATAGCCTCAAATTCACAGAGATCCTCCTACCTCTGCCTTCTGAGTCCTGGGATTAAAGGCATTCCCCGCACCCCAAGTCTGTATTTTTCATTTATCTGTTTATTTCATCTTCTAGTCCCACTAACTTATGTTTCCCCATATTAGATAGTGATACCTTTGGGATCAGAAGTTTGAATCCTGCCAGGTGAGTTCTAGACCAGTGGAGCTACAAGAGACCTTGTCTTAAAAAGACCAAAAAAAGTTTGATTTTTTTTTTCTAATTCTTTATTTCCATGGGTTTTAGGGTGACTTAGGACCAAGTATATAGTCAGAGGATTAGATTCAAATATTTGAATCAAACTTAATAGTCATATAGGAAAGCATTAAATGATTTGCTAAAATTTCCATTTTAACAAAATTACTTGTTTCCAAATATATTTGGACTCGGGTGGATTTTCTATCACATGTACTTTTTGAGTCATTTGAACTTTAAACTTTGGAATTAGTTTATGTCACATTTGGCTTATATTTAACTTGAGGATGTATGTTTTTGGTAATATTTGTAATAGTGTGGCATTTGTGAATGTTGGCATCAAACAGTGTTGCTTACCTACTGTGCACATTGTTAGATATTTGTAACTGAGAGAGGACAGTGGATGTCAGAAGAGGGAGCAGTGAGAGTCTGTCCGAACCTGTTCTTTCTCTGGTGACTGGCCTTGCAGTTTTGTGGCTTGTTCAGATTGCTTCCACTGTTAATAAGCACCTTTGCATCCCATGGGGCCTCCTGACCCTTACAAAGCAGTGTAATATACACTCACAAGCCAAGAGATCCTGCAGGGCCTTATCCATACCCCCAGCCTAAACCATGGAGAAACTGGAAGAATAATTTAGCCCATGACTATGTCCTAAGGGGCCCTGTGTGTTGACAAGTATGCACTAATGATCTAAAGTTAATAAACTGCCTTCCCTTTTCTTGTAGCTCCTGGTATTACTGCCTTCACATTTGTAGTATTGTAGTGCTATTGCTACTTCCAGTGAAAAAGACTCAAAGAGGAAAGAATACATATGAAAATGTTCAGCTCTCACGATCCAAAAAATTTGACGAAAGAGAAAATTCTTTGGAACAGAACAATTTTTCCACAACAAACAACGTTTGCAATCAGAACCAAGACATGGACTTTAGACACTCATCTATAACGCAGTGATTTGGATAGCGCCCTGTTGGCTGTTTCCTGACTGTGAACAGAACACCTTCCAGGGACGAGTGTTTAAGGAGAAGAGACTAACTGGGGGGAAATGGGACAGTTATAGATAGGGGATTTCCTGTATGCCAGGTTGGAAACAGAATGAAATAACCCCTCCCATGCCATGTCCCTGTGGGCCACGCCTTATAAAATTCTTTCCATATTTCAATGGGGCACTCCAACCTCAGCATATGGCCTCAAGGTCATACATGTGCTCTGTTGCTGAATGTACTTGCGTACCCCAAGGCACTGAAGAGGTGGAAAAATAATCATGTCAATCTAGATGATTGAAAGATTAACTTTTCCAAATGAATGTCTTGCCTTAAACCTTCTATTTCCTAAAATATTGTTCCTAAATGGTATTTTCAAGTATAATATTGTGAGGAGACGATTTCGATATTTGATGTGGTGTGCTGTAAGGGATTAAGGATGAATTTAAAACCAGATATTTAAGATTGTGGATATCTTAAAAATGCAATAAACATCTCAGTATTTGAAGGGTTTTCTTAAGGTATCTTAGATGACTGTACTATGCGGTGGGACTGTAAACAACAGTAAGGGCTGCTGCTAAATTACAGGTAGCTTATTTTTTCTGGGGAGCTTAATTACCTTGTGTCAGTCAGGAAGCCCTTCCGGGAGGAATTTCTGAAACATAATTAAAGGTTAGTAATGTGATATTTTAGGCTTATTTTCTTAAAAAAAAAATCATGAGAAGATGAGGCAAGCAGGTGAGAATGGTGAAAGGAGCCTGTGTCCGGGAGCCGGAAGCAGAGGGCTTCCCTTCCGTGACTGAGACCAGTGTGACTGTGGAACATGAAAGTTGAATAACTTGATAATACTGTGGGCTTTTCAATAAAATTTATCAAGCATAAATTATATAGACTTAGAAGAGATTGTAAGAGTAGCAGTGGTAGATTATTGGAGGGTTTTGAAGGAAATCTCTAGAAATGGAGGTTACTGAATGGCTAATCAGTTTCCTATCTCTCTTATTTTCATTGTTATCTGTGGAAGATTTAGGGAAAAGAAAATTTAGTTGATGATTCTGACATTTTTTTAATCAATAAATTAGTTTCTAAATTTTTTAGCTTCATGCATTTAAATTTTTTTTCTCTTAAACTCTTCTTAAACTCTTCTCTGTTTAGGATATATAAAAACAAAAATGTATTTTCCTCTTAGGGGCCATTTTTGCCATGAATGATCTTGCCTTGAGCGACTAGGTGTGTCTTAAACCCGCACAGCACAGCATAGCCATGCAGGCTGCAGCAGCTATAAAGGAGGTGGGTTTGGGGCCTGGCAACTGGGACCTTAGCTACAGACTACTGGTTCCGGCTTGTAAGAGAGGAGGGCCAGAGCTTTTAGGCTTCACTGTTGTTTGAACAATCTTCTGTAGAATTTGTTTTGGTTTTGCCTTAAATTTTCAAGTGAAATGTAAATTGTCTGTGGTAAATTTTTTATTTTTTGTCAATATAATGCATTTGTGAGTGACGTTAAGGAGGAACCAACAGTGGTAGTTTAAACTTTTAGTATCTCAGCTAAAAAAGAAAGGCAGAGTTCACGCAGTTGAAGTTCTGAGCCCTGGAAGAGATGCCAGCTGTTAGAGATATCCTTGGCCCATTTTTACTTTTCTGAAGGTAGATTGTTTCTATCTGATGAGGTAAGTCCTCCACCCCATGCCCCAGGAAAGGATAGGTAGCTAAATGAATGTTCTTGGTTTTCCCATGAGTTGAAATTAAGGTGTCTATAGAATTCAAGAGGAAAGAAAACAGTGTTCATGGACAGCACCTGCTTCATGAACACTATGGAAAATCCAGTCACTACTAAAGAAAGTGATCAGACCCAGAGTTTTAAAAACACCCCTGGCCGGGTGTAGTCACGCATGCCTTGAATCCCAGCTCTCTCGGGAGGCCGAGGCAGGAGGATCTCTGTGAGTTCAAGGCTGGCCTGAGCTGACAGCTGGGGCTACAGGGAGACTCTTGTCTCAAAAAGACCCAAAATAATAATAATAATGATAATAATAAAATAAAATACAGACCTAGACATTTAAAAAGTGAAAATCAGAAAGCCAGATAAAATGAGTAAAATCTTTAGAGGTTTTTTTTTTTTTCTTGTTTTTCAGACTATTAGAAGTCATCACCATTAGTTTCTGTTATCTGAACATATTTTGTTTCTAAGCTTACACACTTATGCTACTGTCAGGGTTTCTTGCTCAATGAACTTATGAAAATCATAGTACTATGAGCCAGAAAATAAGACAAATGACTGTTCTGCCCTCTATGAAAAGGATACATTACAGTTCCTATCTGACTGCTTATTTTATTTTACTTATTTTTCATTTTTTTTTTTTTTTTTTTTAGGGTCTCCCTATAGTTCCAGATGTCCTGGAACTCAATCTGTAGACCAGGCTGGCCTTGAACTCATAGAGATCCATCTGTGTCTTCCTCCCTAGTGCTAGGATAAAAGGCGTGCGCCACCACGCCCAGCTTTGACTGCTTTTTAAAAATCATTCTTCATCTACTAGTTACATTTATGAAATAATTTTTAGATGGGTATCTTCTGATTTGAAGAAATAACCACAAAGATGTAATCTAGAATAAAAAGAACTAGAAATCTTAATTTTTCTCAAGGAAAAAAAAAGTTCTATAAATATAAAATGAACATCTACCTGAGATGTTGAAAAGATTATTTTGCTTCTATTTAGAAGAATTTCCAGCTATTGCTTCTACTGTCAAGCCTAAAGGAGTTCATTATAATATGTGCTTATTTGCTTTAAATCAACAGGATAGGAATTAGTGTGAATTTCTATTTTCCATTCCTCAGATCACCACATAGATGTTCAATCCACATGATATTTGCATTTCTGTTTCATTATGTGCTACTCAGGGAAAAATAAACAAAATATTCTTCCCATGTTTTCATTTTCTAGAAACAGTAATAATTTGATGTGTTTCCAGGAGGCATATTCTGTTTGTAAAATATAGATTTTAATTGGAGAAGATGCTGATCTAGCTTCTAGGATATCTAGTAGAGAAGATTGGCTGGGCTTTAGAAGATCCCACCACATTTCTTAGCAGTCATCACCATCCACTTGGGTAAAACCTTTTTGTTACTGGCTCCTACCACGTGTGACACTCAACAGAGGGAATTTCCACACATGCTGCTTTTAAGAAAAAAAATTTGCAGTGAAAAGAGTTTTCTAAAAAGTAATAGTGAATTACTATAAGTATCAGATTGTGTGGATAGTCCTTCTGGCTTTGCCTGGGAGTCCCTATCCTATAGAGGGATGGAAGAACGGTGGGGTGGGACCAAAAATAGGTCTGTAGGAATCAAGGGCAGGTTCATCAAGGAAACTCGTCATGGTCTGCTGCATTTTTATTACTGGAGCTCAAAGGACTGACTTTTTTTTTGTCTTTTATGAGACAGGGTGTCCCTGTAGCCCCAGCTGGCCTGGAACTTACTCTGTAGACCAGGCTGGCCTTGAACTCATAGAGATCCGCCTGTCTCTGCCTTCCAAGTGCTAGGATTAAAGGGGCGCACCACCACGCCCGGCAAGTACTGACTTTTGAAAAAGGTTGTTATAGCAACAGGAAGAATATCTTTTAATTCATTAACTCAGATTGTGTAGCAACATACCATTTTCTTTTTCCTCTCTCTGCTTTTTTGGTGTCTGTTTGCACTGTGTAAAATTGGAGATGATATATGCCATTAAATACTTGGTATAAATTACTGATTTTACTCAATAGGATTTACTTCCATATAACTTTTTCAACAATTATTTCATTCAAAGAATTCAGTTATAATTTATTTTAAGTAACAGAAAACAGTAAGATTTTGCTGTTAAAATAATCATGAGTTTTACTTTTGAGGACTAGATTAAATTTGTAGGACAATTTTTTCCCCATTTAAAATCCATGCCTCATAAAGGTTCAATTTATATATTCAAGAACATATCTGGACAGTATACTTACAGTTGTTTCCTTATCAGTTGTTCATAAGTATTGCACAATTGAGTCTAAGAGTTCTACATTATAGTTGAACCAAAAATTCTTGAGAGAGTAGAGTTGTTTAGAATAGGTGTTATTGTGGGTCAGATAAGGATTTGCCCAAACTTTGAAGTATAAACTGGCATTTTGAACGGTTTCATTCAGGCATTCATAGTCTATCCTCGCTTAAATTTAACACATCCAATTTAACACAGGTGCAGAATTCTAGCCAACACTGTGACTGTAACTTCAACTGAGGACCATATATGTTTGTTATACTCCACAGAGTAGAACCCAGTGAATGGCTGGTGGTTTATCCACTTACCTTAGATCCTGAATTTCTGCTTTCTGCTGCCCTTGTAAAAGTGGGTTTGTATCAGTGAGGGTTTCAAATGCTGAAGGATGATATTTTCATTTTAAACAAACCCATTCTGAAATTTGAGTCTGATTGATCAGAATGTGGAGGGTCTCAACAGTGTTTTTCTGCAACACTGTGTAGTCAAATCTATTTATAGTAACTCTCCTTATGGAAGAAAACTTAAAATGAAATTTTCCACATTGATATTTTGTAGGAATGTTCTTATAATCAATGATTAAGCTGCTTTTTGAGGCTCTTGTTGTACAGAGGATGCAGCCAGTTACATTTTAATTGGTCGGCTGCTTAATAATGTTTTATATGTTTTCAGATAATTTATTTTAATAGGTTTTTAACACAATGCAAATACCAGTGAAGAACCGACAAGCTCCATAGGTCACTGATTGGGAAAACTTTCTGAAACAGAACTTAAAGACACATTTTTATGCCAGCTAATTTGTCTTGCCTTTCAAACTGATAACTCTTAATACCACTTTTATAAAGCAAAGAAACAACCTGAGTATATGTTCTATAAATAATAGTACAAAGATCCATGTACAACCACTGTCTGAAACTTACCCAGTGATACATTGCCACCTCCAGCCATGTTTTATCAAATTTTGGTATTGTAGAAAAGAAATGGAAGTACAAAGAAACCTAAAAGTTACAAAGCACTGTAGGCAGAATGACTAAGTGATTTCTTAGGAGCATGTTTGGAATGGAAACGTGACTGACTGCTATATTCTAGAGTCTTAAATCACTGCTTCCTGACCAGGCTCTATTTGGGGTAACTTCTTTGAGAAATTGCCTTGTTACTGTCTGTTGTCTTGTGGGGAAGGACATATACAGAGTGTTTGACAGACTTTTAATATATGTGTTTTTCCCAATTTTAAGTATCTTTGGTTTCCTATACACTGATTTGTCTGTGAAGTCCATTTGCTGCTGATTTTATCACAAAGAAAAAGGACTCCAATGCTAAGCAAAAACACAAATGTGTTCCAAACCAGTCTTGTCTGTCATCATCCTCTGTCATCTTCATGCTATGTGACTGCTCCTCTAACCTAGGACCGTCGCACTAAGCAGTAGGAACAAGAGTGAAGCTGGTTCCTGTGAAATGAGAAGTTCCGTCATGCCCAGATGAAGATGCACAGCTCCACTCCTGCCTTCCCTTGGAGCCGTGTCTGGTAGCTGGACCTTGGTGACCCCCCATGAAGGGAGGCCCAGTTCCAGCAGCCAGAACTTAACAGTATCCCTTTGCCTTCCCAGGTAGAGAGTATCATGTGGTGGTCTGTGCTTTTTGTTTTTATTATTCCAAATATTTTTTTAAGGAATTGTTATTTTTCAACAGATCCACAAATCAGTTCTCATTGTATGGTGAATTAAAACCACCATGTATCAGTTAAGCCGTGATGTGATAAATTCATAACCACTTGTTCCTGGTCTTGGTCTTTGTCCTCAGAGCTGCACGGTGGCTTATGCTGGGTTTTAAAGATGTTTTTAACTTACATGTTTTTTTTTTTTTCTCTCTAATTTGTGTGTCTTTAAAACTGATTAAACAGTAGTTTAAAAGAACCTGAGTGTATGTTTGCTATTTTCAGAGACTACATTCTCTGTTTAGATAGATGGGCACTGGCACTATCACAAGACTGAATGCTCTCTCTTGTTTATTTTTATATGTATGAGTGTTTTGCTTGCATGTATAAATGTGTACACCATATGTGTGACTGGTGGTGACAGGGGACTGAAGAGGAACTCTTAGAACTGGAGTTGTGGGTGGTTAGCCACAATGTGGGTCCTGAGAACCAAACTTGGGCAGAAGGTGTTCTTAAAGAGCTGAGTACCTCTCCAGCCCCATGGATGGTCTCATTTACCCCTCAGTTGCTTAAAAATTATTTTTATTTTTAATTTTTTTATTGTGTCATGGAGCTTGTGTGGTCAAAGCCACAGGACCTGTCTTCCCACTTTTTTTTTTTTTTTTTTTTTTTTATTTATTTTGTCTATTTTGAGATAGGGGTCTCCCTGTAGCCCCAGATGTCCTGGAACTCACTGTAGACCAGGCTGGCTTTGAACTCACAAAGATCCACCTGCCTCTGCCTCCCGAGTGCTAGGATTAAAGGCATGCACCACCAGGCCCGGCTGTCTTTCCACCTTTATGTTGGTTGCAGAGGTCGAAGTTGAACTTCGGCTGTCAGACTTGCAGAGCACTTTCCCCACTGAGCCATCTCATTGTCCTAAACATTTAAAAAATATTGTCATAAATGTTTAGAGGGTCATTAAAACTACCTTAAGTTTTATACCAAAAGACGTATCACTCAACAGGGTACTGACTTTTCTTATTCAAAGGGAGTGTGGCTCCCAAGCCCTGTAGGTGGCCTTTTCCCAGCACTCATGTCCCAGTATAGTTTTTGCTTTTAGAAACTGTGCTGGGCCCCTCTGAATAAGCAATGTATCTATCATGTTGACTTCTTGAGAACTTCAGTATGTTCTCAAGGAATTTTTTTTTTATCCTGACATTGAACTGTGAGGAAAATGCCTTATATTAACTTTTATTATGATGTGAGATGGTGGCTAACCACACAATGCCTAACCATTATGCTTTCTCTGTGGAACACCCAATGGTCCAGGCTTTACCGCCCACCCCCATTTTGAAAATCAGGGCCATCCTGAAATTGGGATGAGACCCAAAAATATATTGTATACAGAATTGCTGCCCATATGCTAGGTAAAAAGAGCTGGTTACATTCCTTACCTTCAAGGAGCTAATATTGTGTGTCACTGTGGGTACATCATTAGGGCCTGGGACAGAGTGTCTATGCAGTGAGGAAGAGAGGTGGAGCTTGGGGAAGTGTAGTACTTCCTTGGAGGATTTGGCTCCTGTCCCTTGAGAAGTCTTTGCTGGGCTGGGAAAAGTGTCCAATTGGAAAAAGAAAAGCTATGTCAAGAATTCTGTGAAGTGTTAGCCACAAGTAGCAATAGCAGAAGTTATGAGAGCATATTCTGGTGTCAGCAATTGCTTATCTATTTAGCAGTAACTTTCCCTTAATTCAAAAAAGGAATAATAAAAAAAATTGCTTGGCCAATTATTCAAAAGAAAAAAAAATGGAGTTCAAGCCTGTAGTTGGGACATGCTTGTGTGCCCACCACTCAGTTTGGAAAGATGCCCCTGCTTTGCCATGGGAAGTTCCAGTCTTTCTTTTAGAGCCTTAAAGATACTAGATACTAAATGTCCTACCACTGGGCAGGGTGGGGAGGGGGTAGAGAGGTAGGGAAACAATATGATGAACAAGTAATAGGAACCTATCATGTGACAACAAATCAACTAAGTGCCTCTGCTTCCCTGCTGTCCTCCAGTGCCTCCTGAAGCCCTCTTAACAAGGTTCATTTGGGCCTCTGTTGAAGAACCTACTGGTTTCTAGTCTCACTTGATGGCTTATATTTGACCATTGTATTAGTCAGAGTTCTCTAAAGAAACAGAAGCAACAGGATGAATATATAACTATATACAATTTATTGATTTGCTCATGTGACGGAGCTCAACAGTAGCGCCGAACTGGAGAGGCTGTGAATCCAGGGAACTGCTCAGTCCGCAAGGCTGGATGTCTCAATAGTCCCAGTCTAGTGCTGAAGGCCCGAATGGATTCCAGGAGATCTGCCAGTCTCAGTACACGCTGGGATCCGAAAGGTTGATCACAGCAGCAAGACAAACTTACCTGATGAGAGAAGCAAGCCGCAGGAGGAAAAGGGACCAGCTCCCGCTGCCTTGGCCTTAAATACTGCCTGCCGGCAGAAGGTAACGCCCACATTTGGGGTGGGCCATCTGGGTTGAGGTGGTCCAATCAGAAGACCCTTTTTCTCTTATTTGTTCCTTAGTCCAGTCAAGTTGACACCCAGGATTAACTATCAGAACCATGTTCACTCCTCGACATTCTGGGTTTCTGTGACTTTCCTGCCTTCCTTCTTTCCAGGCTTTTCTGGATAGATAACCTGTCTTCTGGACTCTTCTTCCTTACCTGCTCTCTTGTAGTCCCTGCTGAGCTGGCCTTCCCTGTCTAGAGCACTTCCTCCTGCCCTACCCCTGCAGCCAGTCTTCCTCTTCCTTACCCACTGGATATACAACTCCTGCTAAATATCCCCACTGGAAATTGGGCACTTCTAACTCAGCACACCCCAAGCTTGATGTCATCCCATTTTATCAGTCTCAGCTGCAACTCCTCTGGTTCCTAGAATTAAATGGCACCGTTGTTTCCCTGGTTTCTCAAGTCAGAGAATCCTGCACCATCCTTGACCTCATCAACCCCAGATGATGCACTACTTCCCCCCATGCCCTCTCCTTCCAGTCTCTCCCTTGGATAGAGAAGCAATCCTCCCATTCTCCGTTCTTGTCTTCTCCAACCCCATCTCTAAAATGTACCGTGAAGTCATCTTTTTATTTGAGACAGGGGCTTATGTATCCCAGGCCTCCTTTGAACTATGTAGCTGAGGATGACACAGAATTTCTGATCTTCCTACGTGAACCCCGAGTGCTGAGATTACAAGAGTGATGCCACACCCCATCTATGTGGTGCTGGGGATCCAACTTGGGGCTTGGTGCATGCCAGGCAAACACTCTATCAACTAAGCTACATCTCTGGCCTGTGAAGATGTCTTTTTTTTTTTTTTAATTTTTATTTTTGTATGTGTATGAATCAACTGTCTGCTTGTAGGTTTGTGCACCCGTGTCGTGCAATGCCGTAGAGGTCAGAAGAGGGTCTCGGATTCCCCTGGAACTGGAGTTCTCCTGGAATTGGAGCCACAGACTGTTCTTACCCGCCATGTGGGCGCGGGGATCGAACCCGGGTCCTCTGCAAGAGCAGTCGATGCTCCCAACCGCTAGGCTATCTCTCCAGCCCCTGAAGATGTCTTAAATTACAAATCAGGTTTGTATTCTCTTGCTTTGCAAATGAAAAGGATTCTCTGAAATCTTAATGATCTTAATTTCTTGAGATCCTATAGTAAAGAGCTAAGGAGACTCACTCCTGCTTGCCCTTGGTGTGCATCTTTCCTTCTACACTAGGCCCACTCTCCTCCTCACTCAGGGAGGGGTGTGTGTCCCTCTCTTTCTGCTCCTTTTGGTCGGCTCCCCCCCCCCACATTCTCTCCACCTCTCCTGCCCATCTAAGTCTTGTGTCATCATGGTGCAGATTTGTTGTTACTCGGGGGGGGGGGCATGTTCGGGTGTTGGTGCTCGTTATTCCTGTGTGTGCCTTACACTAACCCCATGGTGTAATCAGTAAAATACATATTTATGGATATTTACACACATTATGGATTATGAAAGATGAAACCAACAAAGGAGGTAGAATAATGAATGCAGAGCAGGCTGTGAATTTATGAAAACTATTTGATATTTACAGACTAATGTGTGGTTATGGGACTTTCACTTTTTTTTTTTTTTTTTTTTTTTTTTTTTTTTTTTTTGGTCTTTTTGAGACAGGGTCTCTCTGTAGCCACAGCTGTCCTGGAATTCACTCCATAGACCAGGCTGGCCTTGAACTCACAAAAATCCACCTGCCTCTGCCTCCCAAGTGCTAGGATTAAAGGCGTGCGCCACCACGTCCGGCATGGGACTTTTCACTTCTAAAAGCTTTCATTATTAATGACTGGTTGTAGCTGATGTACAATTCCCCAAGTTTCTACACTTCATGGTAGAGAACTGCACTGACTCACAATGTTGAAGTCCTGGAAGCTGTGCTTAAGGCACGAGGACCACTTGAACACTTGAATTTCTGGGTTGGGTATAAACAGAATCACGTAGAAAATTAACCATCATTATACATCAACTAAACTGATATAACCTGTGCTTTAAAAAACATTTAAGAGGGTGTTGGATTCCCTGGAACTGGAGTTTTGGGTGGTTGTTAACTACCATGTAGGTGCTGGGAACTGAACCTGGGTCCTTGGAAAGAGCAAACAGTGCTCTTAACTACTAAGCCATGTCTCCAGCCCTGTTGCACTTTTTAACTTTTATTTTATGTGTATGAATATTATGCCTGCATGTGTTTAAGTATACCCATATGGGTCCTGCAGTATAGGACAGAAGAGGGTGTCAAATTCCCTGAAACTGGAGTTATAAATGGTTGTTAGCTGCCATATGGATGATTTGAACCCTGGTCTTCTGCAAGAGTAGCCAGTGCTCTTAATCACTGAGCCATCTCTCCTGCCCTCATTGTGTGTGTGCCTGTGTGTGTGTGTGTGTGTGTGTGTGTGTGTGTGTGTGTGTGTGCGCGCACATGTGCATGCAGGTGCCCATACAGACCAGAAGAGGGTATCAGATTCCCTTGAAACAAATTACAGGCAGTTGTTAAGCCTCCCTACAAGGCCACTTAGAACCAAACTCTGGTCCTCTGCAGGAGCAGCAAGAGCTCTTAAGCACAGAGCCATCTCCTCAGCCCCACCCCTGCTTCTTGATGCAAAGAGATCCTATGGTTCTACAAAACAAAACTGATGAATTTTATGAAATACTCAGTATGACAAACAACAAGAAAACCACTAAGACTGAGGTGTCCATAGACAAGATCATATAGTGTCTGTCTAGACCCTAACATTAGGAGTTATTTTGTCAGTTGTCTATGTCCACACTAACTGGTTGTCCCCTCCTTTTATCTTTATATTGGGCTTGACATAGAGTTTAAAATGCATTCAAGAAAAAGAAAAAAAAAAACCCACTACCCTATCACTGATAACTAATTTTAATATCTTGTTGCATGGCCATTGTTCTTAAAGATGAATTTTACAAAATAATTTTGAATCTTCATTTGGAACTTAACATATTGTGTGCCTCTTTTATCTATTCATGTTGATAACAGCAAGGAGAAAAGAAGAAAATAATGTGTGGAGTAACCCAGATTAATAAGCCACATGCTTACTGAATACTCCAACCCAAAAAAAACCCCAGGAAATCAGTTTATAGGCTTTAAAGCAAGAAGAGATTGATGACATGCTTGCTTCTTCCTCACTTTCTGAAAGAAATTTTCTCTGGCAGATCATCAGGCCATAGACTGAATGAAGCAAAATGTTAACTATTGTGCAAAATAATAAACTAGATGGTGGAAAATTTCAGAATTTTTCCAGTACAAGAAAACTGCTAAGTGATTATCATCTGACTTTCTGACTCACTTTGTTCATGAGAAAGTTCAAGGGTCTGGGGACTTTGCACCAATAATCAGGCTCCTGGCATTTGGCTCCATCAGGAGTTTGGACCTGTAAGCCACAGCATGAGTAGTGCTCTTAGTTTCTGATGTGGTCCTCTTTGGTGGGAACTCTTATGTGAATGGCTGAAGAATCCCAACCTGCTGCCCTAATGGTTGTGGAGTTTTAGCTAGAGGCACAGTTTCCCTACAGTTCTGTTTGCTAAGTTGTAGAACATTATTGGGATAAGTAGGTGTTTGCTTGAGTCTCTCCAAGGAAAGTTCTCAAGACACAAATCAGTTCTGCTTTCACCAGTGTTCACAATGAAACCTTACTATCTTGTGGAGCTCAATATAAATCATCTCCCCCTTCACCTTAATTTCTAAAGCCTTGCCGTTGCCCTGGGAATTCACCCCTTTCTCCAAATTCTTGAATGAACCATGGGTCTTTCCTGAGGTTATAGCCTCTCTTGTCCATTTGACAGCCATTTTCTCATCTCTTACTGGTTCTTCAGGGGACAAAGTTACCTTCCTTCCTGCTTGTCACCTGCAGACAATGATCCCTACTTCCTAGAATTTGGGTTAACTGATCTTGATGTCATCTGACATCAAGTCTCACCTTGCTACCACTCTCTACAGACTTCCCTGGGTCACTAACAAATATTAGAATCTAGTTTTGACTTCAACACAACATGATGATATCAGTGTCCTTACTGAAGAGGCTTCTAACTCCTTGGCCTTGAGTTCCCCGGCCTGCCTTCCTCCTCTGGTCTTGGCATGGTTAATCTGTCATAGTTAATATTGTGAACTTGACATGACTTAGAATTATCTCGAAGACAAATCTTTGGGTGTATCTGAGTGAGTTTCTAGTTGGGTTAACTGAGCTGGAAAGACTCACCCTAAATATGGGTGCTACCAGTCCACTAACTGGGATTCCTGGTTGAATAAAAAGAAGAAGGCAAGCTGAGCACCAACATTCTTCTCCCTCTGCTTCCTGACTGTGTACACAATGTGACCTGCTACTGTATGCTCTTGTCTTGTCCCTGTGCCTTCTCTGTCATGGTGGATTGTACCCTAAAGTGGTGAGCCAAAATTAACTCTTCCTTTCCTAAAATTTTTTTGTCAGTTGTTTTGTCATAGTAACAAGACAAGTAATGGACACAGGTCCTTTCGTACATGGGCCATCAGTAGACATGCCTCACACCACACTTTTGCCAGCAGCCTTCATTTCAAGCATTCTCTGGATCACCTCCACTCCCTCCTGGGATCAAAGGCATGCACTACCACCATTTGTGCCCTTTTGTGTTCACAGCACTCTATTGCATGAGGGAGCTTTGTTGATGAGAGTTGAGAGGTACATTAGTGTTCTACTCTGTTCCATGAGCCTTAAGTATAAGTTCCATTGTAGATGTGTCACTTAGGGTTGGGCAATTCACAGACAATCTACATGTGTGACCAGTTGTATAACTCTGTAATGGTCTCCATCTGTTGCAAAAGAAGCTTCTTTTATGAGTGGTGACTGGGACACTTGTCTGTAAATACAAGGATCCATATTTAGCATTTAGTAAGAAATTACATTTGTCCAAGGCTGTCCTGACAGCCTTAGGGTTTTTTCCAAGTTCTGTGACCTGTTCAGCCATGTGTATTTGTCTGTGTTTACAGTGCTATGTGAGTTTCCTCCCATTGAGTGGGCTTGAAGTCCAATTAGGTAGCTACTGGTTACCTCCTAAGATAAAAGTGCCACTACTGCCCCAATACAGTTTGCTGTGCCAGTCATTGTTACGGTTCTTAGGTCTTAAAACTGGGCTTGCATAGTGTCCTCCAAAACTATTCGAGCTAGCCTTCAGGGAGGTGGCTTCTAGGTCAGTTCTAGCTCCATTGCTCAAAGTCCTGTGTCTGATGTATGCCCTGTCTTTAGCAATGGGGTCTTAGCTTCAAGTTCTGGGAGGTAATCAAGGCCTGGGCCAATTGCCTGTGTAATTTTGGGGGTCTCTTGGACTACCCTGGCCAACAATTCAAAGGAAAGTTTCTCCTGTCTGGCACTCTTTCTTGTTCTATAGTCTTCACCTATACACATGGACTCATGTGGAGATATTATATTCATAATTTTTCAGTAGGCTTTGAACTAATATACTTCTCTCTGGTTATTTACACCAACTAGGCATTATCTCTCCTCTTTCCTTGTCTAATCCTTCCTCCTCCATCCCCAGTTAAAGTACCCCCACTTTCCCATTTCACCCCTAAACACACCTGTCTCCTATGGTCCCTTCTCTCTTGAGCTCCTTCTTCCTCTTTATCCCCATAGTTCCTTGTATAACCCTCCCTCTTCCCCTTGTAGTTAAATATCTCCATTTTACCCATTTCCCAATTGGTGACACTTGTCTCTACTGTTCCTCTCTATCAGGTTCCTTCTTTCCCCTTTCCTCCCTTGTCCCTTATTCCTTTCCATTTTCCTGCAGTTTCATCAGGATATATACTCATATAGAAGTTTTTTTGTTTTCTTTTTTCTTTTTTTTTTTTTGGTCTCTCTGAGACAGTCTCCTTGTAGCCCCAGATGGCCTGGAACTTGCTATGTAGACCAGGCTGGCCTTGAATTCACAGAGATCTGCTTGCCTGTCTCCTGAGTGCTGAGATTAAAAGCATGTGCCACCATGCCCAGCATAAAAGTATTTTTAAAATAGAAAAATGTCACAAGATATTACAAAAAATATTTCTTATTTGTGTGTTATTTTGTGTGTGTGTGTGTGTGTGTGTGTGTGTGTTTGTATGCCCACATGCATGTGCATGCAAGTGCCCTCAGGAGCCAAAAGAAGGTCTTGAATTCCCTCAAGCTAGAAATACAGGCAGTTGTGAGCCACCTAATGTGGGTACTGGGAACCAAACAGCTGAAAGAACAGAAAGCTCTCTTAACTACTGAGCCATGTCTCAAGCTCCCATATTACAAAAAAATTTTTTTAAAGCATAATACCATACAGATACAATGGGTCAGAGAAGGACTTGCAATCATATCAAGAGAAAGGATATCCACAACTGTGTGGTTAATCTCTGTCATCAACTTGATTGGATTAAGAAATGCCTGGATTAGTCAAGCACCCCTCTGGGTACATCTGTGAGGGTATCTCCAGGGAGGATTAGCACAGGAGGGTTTGGACCTTAATCCCTTGATGGAATAATACTACAATGGTATTTATTATTAGAGGGGGTGGAAGGAAAAGCTGGGGCCTCATTGGCGAAATCAGGTGTGTCCCTATGGGCTATACCTTATCCTGGCTTCTTCCCATATTTCTGTCTCTTTGCTTCTTAGCTGTTAAGAAATTAAGGATAGCCTCCACCATTCATTACATTGTCCTGCCTAAACACATGGGGCCAGGTCACCACAGACTGACATCTGCCATAGATTTATGAATCAAAATTAATCCACGTTTCTGTCAGCTATTTTGTCACGGTAACACAAACAGCCATCACTCATCAGAGCTAACAGTAGCATCACCAGGGTGTTCCTATATTAGTTACTTTTTTCCTTGCTGTGGCAAAGTACCTGACAAGGAAGAAGGGTTTATTTCAGTTCATGATTAGAGGTGCAGTCCACCAGGGCAGGGGAGTTAGGAGCTTGAGGCGGCTGACCATATTGCATCTGCAGTCAGGAAGAAGAGAAACATGAATGCTGGTTAGTGTTCAACTCAATTTCTCCTACTTAGTCCAGGATCCCAGGAATGGTGCCACGCACATCCGGGGAGGGTTTTCAAATCAATTAAACCAGTCTAGAAACTTGTTCATAGACATGCCTAGAAATTTGTGTCCTGGGTGATTCTAGATCCCGTCCAGCTGACAGGTAAGCATGGCATTCCCCAATACTCCTCAATGCTAAGTGTTTAGAGGATGAATGGATCAATAAGGTTTCCAATTCAAATTTCTGCTTAAGAAGTCAGAATTCTGGTCTGCAGAGATGGCCTAGCGGTTAAGAGTGCTGAGTGCTCTTGCAGAGGACCTGGGTTCAATTGCCAGCACCCACATGGTGGCTGAGAACCATCTTTGACTCCAGTCCTAGGGGAATCCGACACCCTCTTCTGACCTCTGAGGCATTGCACGACACGGGTGCACAGACCTACATGCAGACAGTACATTCATACACATAAAAAATTAAAAAAAATAAAAAAAAGAAGTCAGAGAATTCCAAGTGGTAAGATAAGGGAAATTATCATTTCAAATTTTTATGTATTTTCCAAATTCTTTGTAATGAATACATTCATTTTATAATCATAAAAGAACAACTCTGTAGCCCAGGCTAGCTTCAGAGTTACCCTATACATCAGAATGGCTTCAAACTCATAGTAATCCTCCTGCTTCAGCCTCCCAAGTGCTGGAATTATAGGTATGAGGCATCCTACCAGGCAATAAGAGTAATTTTTAATATTAAAAAAATTATGGGTCTGTGTGTCTGTGTGTAGGTATTGCACATGAGTGCAAGTGCTCTTTGCTGCCAGAAGAGGGCATTAGATCCTCTGAAGCCAGAGTTACAGGTGAGCTGCCTTATGTGGGTGCTGGGAACCAAAAATCAGGTCCTCTTGAAGAGCAGAAAACACTCTTAAAACACAACCATCCCTCCAGCCACAAGAAGAACAAAATTTAAAGCTATATGATGTGAAAAACATTTTGAGATTCCTACGACAGACAATTAAATTGAAGCCATGAAGAAAAACTAGACTGCTGAAGTCATCATCCCAATATGCTGATGTTGTGGAAAATGATGAAAGGTTGATTAAATTGCAGCTTTGATGGAGTGTGGTGAGGAATGGAAAGATAACTCCTATTTTTCCTTCTGCATAAAACCACATGACAAGTTGAGAAGCCAGACTCTCAAAATCAGTGATTCAGAGTCTCGGGGTCTTGAGTGATTCCAGAGCAAAGCCCTTAAGGTGTGTTTACCAAAAGGATTTAGGTAAGCAACATAAATCATGGAAAGACTGCGGAAAGAGCTACGTCTCTGAAACAAAACTGAGGAGAAAACATTTCAATTATATTCTCCAATCCCTCCCTGTTGCAAGATACTGTCCTTAGTGTGACATCCTTAAGTATGGAAAGAACCAGCAGCGTGGGGCAGGAGTGGGAAAATAATTGTCACAGAACTGCATCCAAATAACCATTCTTTGGGGCAGGAAATGCAGTACAGAAGCTTATAAAGCCAGTCCATCCCCCAGGACTGCTCCTGCAAACACTGGCTTCTTCCTTCTTCCTACCCCATGGCATTTTTTAGTAGCTCTCATCATTTTCATAATTTTTTCTTTTGTCACTTTTATAAAATGTTAGTCATTTTAAAGTCATTAAAATTCTCATTCTGCTGAAATGCCTGATTCATATAATCAAGGAATATGAGCTTAGAAATAATCTCCCTTCCCCATTTCAGACCTGCCCTAGGGGAGGGGCTAGTAAGATGTACTACGCCTCTGCCCTTCCCACCTAGCCCACCTTGCCTCCTGGCATCTGACCCTCCTGTCACCTGCCATTCAAGTGTGGACTCAAGTGAAGCCTTCCAAATCAAAGCAAACACTTCCCAAAAAAGCCCTAAGGAAGAAAGACTTGCTCACTGAATGTCCCCAGGAATTTGTACTGGAGAGAGGTAGGAAGTTCATGGAGCCAGGACTGTGACTGCAGCTGGGACCTGCTTCTTCACTGAGAATGCCTGATGTGTTTCTGCAGGGCTTGGATCCCCTAACTTGGAGAACCCACCACTTCTCTCTTCTGCCCCAACTTGCTTAATGCTGTGTTCTTATCCTCAAAGGCAGGGGATTGGGTCGGGTTGGCCACCCAGTCTGGCTCATTCCTGGGGCCAGAGCTCTGTGTAGGCATGAGCCTGGACTTGCCTAAAGCCAGTTTTTTGGCTTGTGGAAGGAAGTTAGTAAATAACTGGAAAGATGGGGTTAGGACTGTGTAGGCAGCTTCTCACAAATGTGGTTCTCAAGGGGCAGGCCCCCCTCTGAGGCCGCAAGAACCCTGTTTCAATGAGACATCTCTCTTCAGTGAGATAATTCAGTGACTTTCCACCTAGCCTCTGATACAGAGTCCACATTATCTCTTTCATGTCTCCAAACCCACTGGCTAGTATTAGATGTGGAGTGGCAGAAAAGGCAGACAGAACAGTGGCAAAGTCCATACGGACAAGACCCTCAGGAGCCTTGCTTACTGTGTATTATGGGTAGTGGGCTCCACGGATGTAGAAGGCTCCTAAATAGTTTAAAGAAAGAAGTGATGTAAGCTAGCAAGCAGGTGGAGAAATGCCTAGCCTACTAAGGGGAGAGGAGGTGGGAGACTAGGCAGTTCTTTTGGGAAAACTCTAATGCCTTTAAAGAATAGGGGAATGAACAAACATGGTTACAGTCATGTGATGGGCTGGGTAGACAACTTAGAGGAAGGGAGATGGCGAGGTAACTTCCAACTTTCCAGAGGATCAGGAAGGAACCAGGTTCCCTGAGAGTAGCGATGCAATCAGTCCTATTGGGTGAGGAGGGGATGAGTCTGACATTGGAACTCTGGAACTGTGAATTAATTAAGGGGGGGGGTAGAAGCTGAGAAGGAATGGGAGGAAATCTAGGATTAGAGTCACAAGGCCCAATGAAGGGAGTTGCCAGAAGAGAGTTGCTAATGGTGTCCAGCAGAGAGTGACAGGAAACTGTCCATGGCATTTGGTGACTTGCCAGGGACACTTTCTGGAAAGGTGAGGAGGACTACAGCTGGAAGGAGTCCAAGGGGAGATGGTGGGACATCGGAGGACTGGAGGGAAGATGAGGAGGATGGGAGGGAGGCTGGGAGGTCAGGGAAGACAATGTACACTCAGGATGACCAAGAGTGTAAGTCACAGGAACCAGAAGGCAGATATCTGGCTCCTAGATTCTAGAAGGAACTGAACTGCCTTCATTTGCAATGAATGAGCAATGTTTTCCAATGTAATTGTGGGTTATTTTTCTGAATAAGATTGTTTATAATGCTAGATAGGCATTATAAATTCACTTCAATAAGAGGAGTGAGTGACAGGGAAAAATATTGCCTGGGGCGCTTTGCGAAAAATTCAGTCATTTAGCTGGGTGTGGTAGAACAAGTCTCTAATCCCAGCACTAGGGAAGATGGAGACAGGAGGATCAAGAAGTCAAGTTCATCCTTGTCTACATAGAGTTTGAGGCCTGCCTGGGATATCTCAAAAAACAAAACAACAAAACCTCTAAATCCAACCCAAACAACAAAAAAACCCCCCTCTATTTAAAGAAGAAAGTGTGGGGGCTGGAAAGATGACCTAGCGGTTAAGAGCGCTGACTACTCTTGCAGAGGACCCGGGTTCGATCCCCAGCACCCACATGGCGGCTGAGAACCGTCTTTAACTCCAGTTCCAGGGGAATCCGACACCCTCTTCTGACCTCCGCAGCACTGCACGACACGGGTGCACAAACCTGCATGCAGACAGTACATTCATACGCATAAAAAAAATAAATAAATAAAAATAAAAAAAAAAAAGAAGTGCGGAAGGCGGCAAGACAAGCCCAACCACCCCATTGAAGCCCCTCCAGCACTTGCCCCTCCTCACGTCCCGCCTTCCAAGAGGCGTGGCCACAGAAACCCCGCCCAACGCATGACCACGTGACCTGTCAGTTCCTGGGCCACAGGAAAATGGCCGTCGGGCGTGGTGCGGGTGACGCTCTGAAAACGGCGCTGTCTGAGTGTCGTGTCCTCTGACAGGTCTGCGGCGCAGCGGACCGGTTCTGCCGAGCCGTGGGCGCGGTCCTCGGCCTTGACACGGTCAGTGCAGCGGCAGGGCTCTGCGGGGCAGGGGACGGAGGCGAGTCGAGGTGGGTGAGGAGAGGACCCGAGCCTGCGGGATGGTAGCGGGCGGGCCTGCGAGGAGGTGACAGGTGAGGGGAGGGCCGACGCCGGCGTCGGGGGTCCGGACCGGCGCGCGAGCCTGTGGGGAGCGGCAGGGGAGGGGGCAGGTGCGGGAAGTTGGGGGTCGAGGCAGCGGGCGAAACCCGGAGGCCGTGCGGGGAGGGTGGGTACGAGGTGGGTGAGATTGGAGCTCAGAACCTGGGCGCTCGCCGGCCCGGCATTCCAGACTCTGGGAAGGCCTTAGCTCGGCGCCTCTGCTGGCTGTCTGCCGCGGGGAGCAGTTCCTCCAGTGACAGTTGTTCTCTTGGCTGGCACACTCACGGTCCCGGAGAATCAGTTGAGCTGGTGCGGCTGAGTCCGACACTCTCCGTTTCTTCTGGCCTTTCATGTGGGAGGTGTTATTGTTTTCTCCCTCGCTTTGGACTCCATCGCTCCATTGTCTTGTGCAGACCTTTAACAGCCTTGCAGAATACCGGCAGACCCTTGCTTAGAACGCGCCCATGTTTTTGTTGTCAACCAATAGTGTTAGAATTTATGTTTTAAAATATTTTTCTTGACATATAGAAAGGTTTAAACCAAAGACGATTCTTTTCTTATTAATAGCTATTTAGGGAGCTATCTCTGCTCCCTAGAGGTACTTGTTAAAAATGCAGCTTTCTTTGCGCTTCAGAGATTCTCATTTATTTGACCTGGGGTGTGGCTCAGGAATGTTGGGGGATGATTCTCACATGTTAGTCCCTGCTCAGAATTGTTGGGGGATGATTCTCACATGTTAGTCCCTGCTCATATATTAACAACACCTAAAAGGTTGTTGTTGTTAAGGACAGTTGGGTGTCTGGTGCAGAGCCAAGGTAGAAAAATGCTGTGGCAAGGTGTGTTCTTTGTTCTCTAGCTTTGGTAGTGTAGACTGTTTTATCAGAACCATTTTAGGGTGCTCAGTTTCTGGGTCCCACTACAGATCTTCCAAAATGGGGTTATCTGGAGGAGACAGTATGCCAAGCTTTGCAAATAATTTTGATGCACAACGGTTTGAATATACTTTTAAACATTGTACAAATGATTTGCAGACTTCTCATTGGAATCTCATGATTTTTCAGATTTTTCATTTCTCTAACCCAGCATTTTGAGACCACTTAAACATTCAGTCTGTCCAGAGCACCCCACAACCTCATTAAATACACAGGCTGAGGAGGGTCAGGAACGTGTACAAACAAACAAACAAACAAACAAACAAACTGCTGCTTTTCTTCCTACCCTGTCATATCCATGGCAGCTCCTACCTCCAATCACAGGCATGTGGCATCTAGTCACTTTTGGCCCGTTTTTTTTTTTTCTTTTCTTTTCCAGTCACATGGTTTATTTTTTTCCATGTTGACTATCTCCTCTGGATATTTTGCTCAAACTTGGGGGTTTTATGTGGTTAAAGTTAATGTTGTACACTTCTTTTCCTCTTTTTTTTTTTTTTTTGACAGGAGGTGTCCCTGTAACTCCAGCTGTCCTGGAACTCACTATGTAGACCAGGCTGGCCTCGGACTCCCAGAGATCCACCTCTGCCTGCCTCTGTCTCCAGAGTGCTGGGATTAAAGGTGTGTGCCACCACATCGGGCACTTCTTTTCCATTCTTACTGCCTGTCTCTTGTAGTCTGGTTTGCTGTTTTGGTTCCTGACTGGTACCTAGAGTTCTGATTCTTTGTTTTTCTAGTCTGGGTTACGTATGCATGCATACACTGGCAGGAGATTAATTTTTAGAGTTTTCTATGAACATGCCATCTTCTGTTCTAGCTTTGCTCAAGAATGTCAGTCTTCACTGTATGAACTTCTGGTTTAGAGCTGTTTAGAAGGCCTGAATAGAACCTCAGGGAAAAGAAGACCTACAGGGCTGAATGAGAGGTCAGAAGCCTGACAAGCTCCATGTTCTGTATCTCAGGGCTCATGCTGGTTCTCTTATTTATGAAGAGGCTTTCTATGTTCCTGTCTGTTGAGTTCTGTCTCTGATAACTGGCTGCTTCTCAGCTGTTGTTTTACACATGACCCATATTGACTTGCACAGTGACCTTTTAAAAGATCCATTGTTATTATTGTTGTTGTTGTTGTTATTATTATTTTGAGGCAGGGTCTCCCTTTATTCCCAGCTGGTCCGGAGCTCACTGTGTAGACCAGACTGGCTTTGAACTTACAGAAATCTGCCTGCCTCTGCCTCCTTCTGAGTGCTGAGATTAAAGGTGTATGCCACCATGCCTGGACTAAGACTGTTCTTAGCTGCCATGTGGGTGCTGGGAATAGAACCCAGGTCCTCTGCAAGAGCAGTCAGTGCTCTTAACCGCTGAGCCATTTCTTCAGCCCAGTTATTATTTTTCATTATGTGTATGTGTTCTAGTTTCTCTTCAATTGCTGTGACAAAACACTCTGACCAATACCAACTTGGGGAGGAAAGGGATTGTTCATCTTACATCTCCCAGGTCACACTTCATCACTCAGGGAGCCCAAGGTAGGAACTCAGGGCAGGTACCTGGAGGCAGGAGCTGAAGCACATGCCATGGAGGAATGCTGCTTACTGGCTTGCTCTCCTGGCCCATACTCAGCCTGCTTTCTTATACAATATACAACAACCTGCCCAGGGGTGACCCTGCCCACAATGGGCTGGGCTCTCCCACATTGCTCAACAATCAAGACAGTACTCCACAGACATAGCCACAGTCCAATGGAGGCAGTTCCCCATTTGAGGCTCCCTCAGCCCAGGTATGTTAAGTTGACACTAAAGCTGTCCAGCACAGTATGCCTGTATGTCTGTGTGTGGGTATATACATATGAGTGCAGGTGTTTTCAGAGGGTCAGAAGATGGTGTTGAATCCCTTGGGATGGAGCTATAATGACACATGCCTGTGTGCTGTCTGATATAGGTGCTGGGAATTGAACTCAGGTCCTCTGGAAGAGCAGTAAGTGCCTTTTAATTTCTTGGCCATCTCTCTGGCCCCCCAGGTACTAGTTTTAAATTCTAATTCTGTACTGGCCCACTTATCTTTTTTAAATTATCAGATGGATTGTTTACATAACCTTGGGTTATGGCCAATAGAGGGTGGGGTGGGGACTATCTCTGGACAAAGTCTTCCAGAAGAGGCATCATTCACAGATACACACACACACACACGCACCCACAGATACACACATACACATACACATGTATATGTGTATGTGTGTGTGTGTGTGTGTGTGTGTGTGTGTGTGTGTATGTATGCAGTTACTCAATTTGACAATTCTTTCTTGAGATTCTGCTTGTTCTGGGCTTGTAATAGATTCTGGGGGCATAACTAAGAGAGACTGTCTTTAAACTTTTCTAGTCTCACTTGTTTGCAGGGTGTATTTTGGCTTACTGGAGTATGAATACTGGCATTCCAGGTAGATGAGCTTGGGCAAGTTCATAATTTTACAAATACTAGGTTCTGCTGTCTGCCAGGTACTTCTCCAACTGTGTGTGAAAGAGAGATTAAGCAGTGAGCAGAGTCTTCATTCTTACTGAGCAATCCCTTGTTGGGAATAGGGAGAGTAGACTAAATGGTATGCTGAATCATGCTACATGATATTTAGAATAAAGTAGGGCTAAAGAATAGGAAAATGATAGTAGTGGGGAATGATGGCTGTTTTATATTTAGTGTCGGGGGATGTTCTGATCAGGAGACATTTGTATGTATGGAAAGTCAAGATGGCCTGAGCAGAGTGAAGTAGAGGATTGTAGGAGATGGGCTTAGGGAAGTAGACATGGGATAGAGTAAGTCAAGTAGAGCCTTGTAGGCCATAGCAAGGATTTGGTATTTCATTTTGAATGAAAAGACAGCTTGGGTGGGGGAATGTTGAGCACAGAATGGCTATAATAAGACTAAATTTCATACAAGCTTCTCCAACTGGACTATGGGAACCTTGAATTGTATGGCAAACTGAGTAACATCAATGTTATCTGAAAACAACTGTGTTATTATATTGTAGAATCCCTTAAAAATAAACAAATAATAATAAAAAATAAAAAAGAAGACTAAATTTAGAAGGATCACTCTGGATTCTCTGAGGAGGTGCTAAAGATTGGCACCCAGGCCTGGAGAGTTAGCACCAGAGCAGAGATGGGCTTCATATGCCATGAGCACTTTTCTGTTGGTATGGGTTTTGGAAACATTTGATGACAGGCCGTCATTGTAGTAGGCATATTTGTCACAATTTATATATGGTGGTGGTGGTTGTTTTTGCTGGGTCTCACTGTATACCCTTGGCTGGCTTGGAACTCGATATGTTGACAAGACTGGACTTGAACTCACAGCGATCTGCCTTCCTCTGCTTCCTGAGTTCTGGGATTAGAGATGAACACCACCATGACTGGCAATGTAGGGTTTTTTTTCTTTCCTAAAATTTATTAATTTGCTGGGCATGGTGGTGCACAACTTTAATCCCAGCACTGAGGAGGCAGAGGCAGGCAGAGTTCACAGCCAGCCTCGTCAACATATCGAGTTCCAGGACAGCTGGAACTATAGGGAGGGCCTGTCTCAAAAAGACAAAAAAATTATTTATATATCTAAGTTTATATTCAGCATGTACATGCAGGTGCCCTTGGAGGCCAGAGGGTAACAGATACCCCTGAACTGGAGGTCCAATCAGTTGTGAGCCACCTGATATAGGTGCTGGGAACCAAATCCAGGTCCTCTGTAAGAGTTGTAATCACTCTTAACTACTGAGCCATCTCTCCACTCCCTACTCCTACATTTTTTGTTCTTGTGAATAAAGTTATGTGATACTTAAAATAATTTTCCATGTTTTTTTTTTTCTGGTTTTAGAATTGGTTCCTAAGGGTAAAGCTCTTGGGGTAAAATTACTTTTAAAAATAAGGCATATTGATGTATGTTTAATGTACATGTTATAAAATTCACCCCTTTTAGGGTATGGTTTTGAATTTTGACAAATCCACATGGGTATGTAACTCCGAGTACAATCGAAGTAGAGAATATCCACAAACTCTCCAGTTCTCTTGTACTCCTTTGTAGTCATCTTATCATTTGTCTTAGGCCCTGGGAACCCCTGATGTGTTTCTGACCTGTCCTATCCCTGTAGTTTTCTAGTTCCAGGGTTATATTTGCATGGAATTATATAATGCAGTAGTTTCTGTGCACTGGCCCCAAAGATAGATTTCCTTCCTGGAAGGAAAACATTTACCCTATCTCAGGGACCCCAAAAGTCTTAACTGATTACAGTATCAATTCGTAACAAACTCTCATTTAATTATCATCAGCTCAGAAGTTCTAAATGTCATCTTCTAAATCCAGTATGAGGGAGGAAGGCACTGGCATAGTCAACCCAGAAATTTGCAATCTATCATCTATCTATCATCTTCTATTAATCAGCTTTACTTCAAAATTATAGCTGAAGAATCACAGCTGAGAGGTTGAGAGCCTGGCAGTTGCTCATTCCTTGAGGCTGAGTGCCTAGGCAGTTGGAGTCCCACTGTAGCTATCTCACACTAGGTCCCAGTGATTGCTTAGTCCTTAGGCCTGGGTGCCTCAGCAATCCCAATTTGACACCAAAAACCTGGAGAGCCACTGGTCCTCAGTCAGTGGTAGATGTCTGGAAACACTGGCTCTGATGTCAGCAAAGAAGTCAGTAGCAGCAGCAGCAGCAGCAGCAGCAGCAGCAGCAGCAGCAGCAGCAGCAGCAGGGTAAATCAACTCAGGCAAGAGGGAAACCAAACAAGCACATGCAGATAATCTTCCTTCTGCAATCCCTCTTTTTGTCTGGGCTGCTACCAGAGGACACCAGGTTTGGGGTGGGTCCTCCCATATCAATTAAGGCAATCAGGGCAACTCTTCAGCTGAGGGTTCCTACTTGGCTGAGTCTAATTTATGGGAATTTTCCATTAAAACCAACTTTCGCAATATAGAATACATTCTGTAGATAGAGCTAGAAGCTCTTGCTAATAGATTCAGTATAGAAGAAAGCCAAGTTATGGGTGATCCTGAGGTTCTGGGCCCTGGAAGGATAGAGCTGGAGCTGCCGTGTACAACATGGAGAACATGTTGTACAACATGTACAACATGCCGTGTACAACATAGGAGCAGAGGAACACTTCTTTGCATTTGGAGTGATGGTGATCAGACTTGGGGATGGATCTGGTTTGGATTTGGGATTAATTAAGTTTGAGATGAGTTGTGAGTCTGGAAATGGTCATCTTGTCAGCATTTTGACAGTGGAGGTATGGGAGCTTGCTTTTATGTCTACCACTGGAAGTGCCTTTGTACACATTTAAGGTTAAAACTAAAATATGTCTAATAGCAACTTTTAGTTTATTTCTAACCAGAAATATTTATTTTGTCTGACTTATTTTTAACAGGTGAAGTAAAGCTATTTGTAGAATTCTTGAAAATGTCAGTTCTAATATCACAGAGTGTAATAAATTATGTGGAAGAAGAAAATATTCCTGCTCTGAAAGCTCTTCTTGAAAAGTGCAAAGATGTAAACGAAAGAAATGAGGTAAGGCTGAGTCTAAAATCTCACAAGCATTTGCTGGCTACTTACTCTGCACAGTGCTGTGCTAAGGATGAAGGCACGTGAAAGATAGGGGGTTTTCCTCTACCATAGTGGGTTGTATTCATGATGCAATTTCTTGTTAAAAGAATTTCAGATTCTGTGTTCTGGAGGTAGTTTTTAGCTCACATATATAATTGAATATTGAATTTAGGTTTATGATTGGCTTTTTTTCTCTGATAAAGTAATAAGCATTTAGGAAGTTTGGTCCTGAAAACCAAAGTGCTTCTAAGAAGTGTTACAGAGGATTTAAAACCCTAGCTAGGTGTGGTGGCACATGTCTTTGGTCCCAGCACTCAGGAGGCAGAAGCAAGGAGATGTCTGTGAATTCAAGGCCAGCCTGGTCTACATAACTACTTCCAGGGCAGATGAGGCTACAGGGACACCCTGTCTCAAAAATACCAAAACAAAACAAAAAAATTTCTGTCTTCCTACACAAATAAATTCATCAGATAAAATTAGGAACCAAATATTTCTTCAGTGAAGCAAATCTTCCTGGGTTGGGTTGTTCATTTGACACACCTTGGGATAATTTAGATGCCATAGCTTTTAGAGAGTGCTAAATAAATTATATGCTATTGCATAATAAGTAAGCATTAATTTATAGTTGATATTTCTGTTAAATGGTATGAGTAAAAAGTTGCTATTATTTCATCATGTGTAGTCAAAGATTATCTGGGATGACATTTTTGGGGACTAGTAACCTTTTTAACTGGCAAAGTATGTGAAAGTATATGTTTATCTTATAAGCCTTACTTTTTGAGACAGAGTCTCTTTGTACCCCAAAACTTGCTATGTAGATCAGGATGGGCTTGAACTCACAGAGATATGCCTGCCTCTGCCTCCTGAGTGCTGGGATTAAAGGCATGTGCCACCATATCCTGCATTAATTTTTTTTTTTTCCTAAAAGGCCTGTAGCCAGGCCTGGTGATGTACACCTTAATCCCAGAACTTGGGAGGTAGAAGTAGGTGGATCTCTGGGAGATTGAGGTCAGCCTGTTTGTGTACTGAGTTCCAGGCTAGCTGGGGTTTTAGGGGAACAACTTTAAAACAAAAGTCCTGTTTCTTAGAACTATATTTTCAGTAGAGTATAATTTTTTGCCAATGGGTAAGATGATTGAGGTGGATTTTTACATGTGTGTGCATGTATATGTGGATATGTATGCTCATTTGTGACTGTATGTGTATCTGTGTGTCTGTATGCATATCTGCATGTATCTGTCTCCAGAGTGCTGGGGTTACATACGCATAGCATTGTTCCTGGCTTTACTGTAAGTGCTGAGGATCCAAACTCAGTCCTCATGCTTATGTTGCAGGCACTTTACTGAACCAGATGTGTGACCTTGATATGAAAATTTTGTATTACAGTAACATATCTATGTTTTTGAGTATTTATGTATATTATGTATTTTATATATCTAAATACATTTAACTGGTGTAGGAGCTATGTTAAGAATAATATTGTATTTTTTGATATTTTAGGTAAATGTTTTAATCCCTATTCTAGATATCAACTGGTAGGACCCAAATTTGACAAACCTCTTTAGTTGACTTCAAATTACAGTCTTTTTGGTTTAGCTACCTTTTTTTTTGAGGCTTTAGAGTTTGTCACATGATAAAGCCCATATTTTTAATGTTTTTATGTTGAATAAAATATATTTTGGTTAGTGAACATTATTATGCTCCTCTTTGACAATTATAAGTAGTCAAGAGCTCTCATAGATAAGACGCAGTCATTTTATGAACATGTTCAGAATAACAAAATGTGATGGCTTAAAATGATCAGCTTACCATATGGACATTTTCTTTGATAATACCAGAAAACACCACCACTGAGAGGGAGAAAAAGGCATGTCAGTAAGCATTAACTTATTTTCATTTTATTGCCATAAGGAAATAAATAACTAAAGCATTTTTGTCATAGCACTTATTATCACACATGAGGTAGTTTTTTAACGAGTATTGGTTATCATTTACTTTAATATTATCAGTTTTATTTGGAGTTTTAAAACAATTTGGAACCATGTGAGATTTTTCAGTTTCAGCTCAGTGGGAAGACTGGGGATAAAGTAGCTTTCTCGAGGTCTTCCTTGTTTTTACTTTTAGTATTTTGCTTCTATAACTTTTCCATCTGTAGCTAAATTTCCTTCTGAGAGGTGTAAACAGCCTCTGCTGCCTCCTCCTTTGGTTTCTACAACAAACCAAGGTACAGTTTTGTCAAACTGCAGTCTGGGAAACCAGTGAGTTTATTGGGCTTACTTACAGACCAATGAGTGAGGGTTTACTTAAATCAGTGTGAGTACTCCCCTCCTAAGGCCTCACTAGAAAGTCTTCATCCAAGCATGGTGACTTCTTCTTAGCCAGACAAAATGGCAAGAGCCTCCCCTTCTCTTCCTCAGTTTATATACCCTTGGCCCCTCCCTCTGGTGCAGCCTGGGCAGACAGGTTGGTTGGGAGGCATGACTGACTCTTCCCATCTCTCCTTTCTTATGGAGCAAGCTTAGCCGTGATGATCCTAGACAAATGGGTGCAACCAAGCTTGGGAAGATGGCATGTATCCATGCTCTGTCAGAAGATAATTCCCTTCCCGTCCCTTCCCTTCCCTTTCCCTTGCCCTTTCCCTTGCCCTTGCCCTTGCCCTTGCCCTTGCCCTTGCCCTTGCCCCTGCCCTTTCCCCTGCCCTTCCCTGCCCTTTCCCCGCCCTTTCCCCCGCCCTTCCCTTCCCTGCCCCTTCCCTTCCCTTCCCTTCCCCTGCCCTCCCCTTCCCTTCCCTTCCCTTCCCCTGCACCCTGCCCTCCCCTGCCCTGCCCTGCCCTTCCTCCCTTTCCCTGCCCTTCCATGGACACTCTCTTCTTTTCCTTCCTCCCTCTCTCCCTCCCTCCCATGCCTTCCTGCCCTTCCCTGCCCTTCCCTGCCTTACCTCTTCCCTCCACTTCCTGCTGCCCTTCCCTTCCTCTCCCTTTTCCCTGCCCTCCCCTACCTTCCCCCCTTCCCTGGCCCTTCCCTGCCTCTTTCCCTCCCTCCTCACCCTGCCTTCCATGCCCTGCCTCCTGCCCTCTCCCTGCCCTCTGCCCTGCTCCTTCCCTGCCCTTTACCAGCTTTCCCTGCCCTTCCCTGCCCTACCCTTCCAACCCTTCCCTCCCCCTGCTCTTGCCCTTTGCCCTTTCCTGCCCTTCCCTGCCCTCCCCTGCCCGTCCTGCCTCTTGACCTTCCTGCCCTTCTGCCCTCCCTGCCCTTCCCGGCCCTACCCTTCACCTACCCTCTCCCTTCCTCTACCCCTCCTTCCCTTTCCCCTGCCCTTCCATGCCTCGCCTGCACCTTTCCCTGCCATGCTTCCAACTGCCCTTCCCCTCCCCTACCATTCCCTGCCCTGCCTTCCCTGCCTTTCGTCCCTGACCTGGCCACATTCCCCTTCCCTGCCACCTCCCCGTCCTTCCTGCCCTGCCTGCCCTGCCGCTCGGCACCTTGCCCTCCCATGCCCCTGCCATTGCCTTCCCGACCCTTATCCCTCCCTTTCCCCTTCCCCTCTCCCGTTTCCCTTACCCTCCCTTTCCCTTCCCCCTCCCTTTCTTCCTTTCCCTTCCCTTCCCTTTCTCTCCTTTCACTCCCCCTCCCTTCTCCCTTCACTTTCCCTTCCCCTCCCTTTTCCCTTTCCCTTGTTCATTTCGCCTTCCCGTCCCTTTTCCCCTTCCCTTTCCCGTCCCCTTCCCTTTCCCTTCCCTTCCCCTTCCCCTTCCCTTCCTTTCCTTCCCCTTACCCCTTTCCCTCCCCTTCCCTTTCCTCCCTTCCCCTGTCCCTTTTCCCTTTCCTTTTCCTTCCCCTCCCTTTAACCTTTTCCCTTTCCCTTCCCCTTTCCTGTCCCTTCCCCTGCCCTTTCCCTTTCCCTTCCCCTTCCCATATCCCCTTCCCTTTCCCCTTCCCCCTTTCCCCCTTTCCTTTTCCTTTCCTTTTCGCCCTTCCCTTTCCCTTTCCCTGAGCCCCCTTCCCCTTCCTTTCCCTTCCCTTTCCCTTTTTTTTTTTTTTTTTTTTTTTCCCCCCCCTCCCCTTTCCCGTCCCCTTCCCTTTCCCTTCCCTTCCCTGTTCCCCGTTCCGTTCCCTTCCCCGTTACCTTTCCCCTTGTCCTTTTCCGCTTCCCTTCCCCTTGGCCCCCCCCCCCCCCTTGTTTCCCCTCCCCTTCCCTTTCCCGTTCCTTTCCATGCCCCTTTCCCTTCCCTGCCCCGTCCTTTCCCTTTCCCCTTTCCCTTCCCCTTCCCCTTTATCCCCTTCCCCCCTTCCATTTCCGTTCCGCCGTCCAGCGTCCTTTTCCCTTCTCCCTTTCCTTTCCCTTCCCTTCCCTTTCCCTTTCCCCTTGCCCTTTCCCTTTCCCTTTCCCGTTCCCTTATTCCCCTTCCCCTTCTCCCCTTTCCCNGGGAAAGGGAAGGGGAAGGGGAAAGGGAGGGAAAGGGAAGGGAAAGGGAAGGGGAAAGGGAAGGGAAACGGGAAGGTGAAAGGAAAGTGAAGGGAAAAGGAAGGAGAAGGTGAAAAGGTTAAGTTAAGGGGAGGGAGACTACCGAAAAAGTAAGAGTAAGTGGATAGGTGAAGGGAAATGGAAGGTAATGGGAAAAGGTAAGGAGTGGAAAGGGAAAGGGAAATGCAAGTGGGAATGGGGAAAGGAGAATGTAAGGGAAGACGCAAAGTAAATTAAGGTAAGTGGAAGTTAAAGTTACGGGAACTTTGAAGTGAAGGAAAGGAGGGAGGGAAGGGAAGGGCAGTTGCATTTCCTTGCAGCTGCCGGGACTATTCCCTTGCCGGTCCAAATGGAAGTTTTCATTGGCCCGTGCAATGTCGAAGTTCATGTTCCCTTACGTGTTACGCCGCACCGTTACATTTTTACCCTTTTCATTGGCACGCCTTTTCATGTGAAATTTCCCCCTAGCCCTTTACTTTCCACTTTCCTTGCACAGTCCCTTGTGCCTTTCCCTATTTAAACTTTCAAAGGTCCTTTTACACCTTCCCGTTACATTTCCCTTTTCCGTTGGCATTTCTTTACTGTTCAATTTTCTTTACCTATTCCTTTCATTGCCTTTCCGTTCCTTGTTCACTTTCATTTCAAGTTCCTTGCCGTTAATTTCCATATGACTGCTTTGAACGGTCCGGTCCCGTTCGGTTCCCTTACCCTGGCCTTTCCATTCCTTGCATTTCCCTTTCCTTTCCTTTTCCTTTCCGTTCCCTTTCCGATTCCACTTTCTTAGGCCGTTCCATTTCTTCCTTCCCTTTCATGTGATACCTGTGAAAGGGGCAGGGCAATGTCAGGGATTCCAGTTGTCTAGTTTCCCTGGCAGGAGCACGGGCAGGGCAGGGCAGGCAGGGCAGGAAGGACGGGAAGGTAGGGACAGGGAAGGGCGGAATGTGGCAGGTCAGGGCAGGGAAAGGCAGGGAATGGCAGGTGAGGCAGGGAATGGTAGGGGAGAGGCAGGAAGGGTAAGTTAGGAAGGCAGTGGCAGGGAAAGGGCAGGCAGGGAAAGGGCATGGAAGGGCAGGAGGAAAAGGGGGGAAAGGGGGGGCGGAAGGGAGGTAGGCAGGAAGGGTAGGGTAGGGTAGGGTAGGGAAGGGTAGGGTAGGGTAGGGCAAATGGAGGGCAGAAAGGGCAGGAAGGGCAAGAAGGCAGGACGGGCAGGGGAGGGGAGGAAGGGCAAGGAAAGGGCAGGTAAGGGGCTTGAAGGAGCATGGGAGGGTAGGGAAGGGTAGGGAAGGGTAGGGCAGGGAAGGGCAGGGAAGGCAGGTAAAGGGCAGGGAAGGTAATGAGGGCAGGGGGAGGGAGGGAAGGTTAGGGCAGGGAAGGCAGGGCATTGGACAGGCAGGGAAATTGCAGGGAGAGGGGACAAGGAGGCCCCTTCCCTTTCCCCTTCCCCTTCCCTTTCCCTTCCCCTTCCCTTTCACTTTCCCCTTCCCCTTCCCTTTCCCCTTCCCTTCCCCTTCCCTTTCCCCTTCCCTTTCCCTGCCCTTTCCCTTCCCTTTCCCTTTCCTCTCCCTTTTCCCTTCCCTTTATTTAGGGTATGTATGTGTATGCATGGGTGCCATGGTATGGGTATGGAGGTCATGAGGACAACTTTCAGGAGTCATTTCTCTCTTTCCACCATGTGGGTCCTGGAATCTAACTCAGGTCTTTCCAACCCTTGGTTATCATTCTTGGAAAGGATTCATATAAATTTTATTTTGTGTGTATGAGTATATTGCCTGCATGTATGTAAATGCATCTGGGTTGTGCAATGACCTCAGAGGTCATATGAGAGCATCAAATTCCTTTGAAACTGGAGTTATGGATAGTTGTTAGCCACTATGTGGCTGCTGGGAATCAAACCTGGGTCCTCTGCAAGAGCAGTCAATGCTCTTAACTATGGAGCCCTCTCCAGCCTCCATATGTATACTTTTTAAATTTTATGTGAATGAGTGTTTTACCTGCATGTAGGTAAGTGCACCATGTGTGTGCAGTGCCTGCACAGGCCAGAAGAGGGTGTCATATTCCCTGGAATTGGAGTTATGGACAGTTGTTAGCTGCTATGTGAGTGCAGGGAATCAAACCTGGGTCCTCTGGAAGAACAGCAAGTGTTCTTAACCATTAAGGCATCTCTTCAACCCCTTGGAAAGGATTCTTAAATATTAGGAAAAGAATTCTTAAATACCAGTTATTTAAAAATAATGTGTGTAAAATATGTGCTTAGCATGTAATTGGCTATAATAAATAAATCTAGGTTACTTGGCTGTTTTCTTTATAAACTAGATGTCTCAGCTTATGAATGGTTTCAATGTAGTTAAGGGCTTTGATATTTTAAAGAAGGATTTTATTATTTTATGTTGTATGAGTGTATTGCATACATATGTGTAAGTGCACCTTTGTCATACAGTGCCCACGGAAGTCAGAAGGAGGCATTGTATCCCCTGGAACTGGAATTACAGATGGTTGTTAGCTGCCATGTGAGTGCTAGGAATAGAACCTGGATCTTCTGCAAGAGCAGTCAGTGCTCTTAACCACTGAACCATCTCTTCCAGCCCAGAACTTTGATCAAAAAAATTTTTTTTGGAAAGAAAAATGTCAGCCTCTCCTTGGCACATGGGGTGACATTGGGGTTGGACATTCTATTGGTTAAAAAAATGAAATGAGTCTTTAAGAGTTGGATATTGTTAAATGTTTAAAAATGTATTCTAGAAGGAATTTCAAAGGGAGATTTCAAAACGATTTTAGTTTCACTCATTATTAGAAGATGTATAGAGCCATTTTAGAGATGACTGCTTTAAAGGGCAGTGGTTATTTAGGTCTAATTCACATTCTTTAAAAAGTAGAACTGGGGGAGCTGGAGAGATGGCCTAGCGGTTAAGAGCGCCAACTGCTCTTGCAGAGGACCCGGGTTTGATCCCCAGCACCCACATGGTGGCTAAGAACTGTCTTTGACTCCAGTTCCAGGGGAATCCGAGACCCTCTTCTGACCTCTGCAGCATTGCACAACACGGGTGTACAAACCTACATGCACACAGTACATTCATACACATAAAAAAGTAAATTAAAAAAAAGAAAAAAGTGGAAAAAAGGTGGAACTGGGATCCTAAGAATTAGAGGAAAAAGATACTTGAATTGTAAGTGGTTTTGCATTATAATATTCTGGGGAGCAGAGATAAAGGATAATCACTGAGGGAAATTCAGTTACTGAAAAGTGTTCCATTTGTTTGATGTGTTTGTGCCTGAGATCATTATAAGTGGTGAAGAGGTGTCTTTGTCTTCTTGTGCTTTGTTTATAACTGAATACCCACTGGGTGGTGTCTTCTCATGGTTTGGGAGGTTAGAAGTACAAGATCAAGGGACTGGTATCTGGTAAGACCCTTCTTGCTACATTTCAACATGTCAGAAGATATCCTGTGGGAGAGAGGACATGAAAAAGGACAAGAGAGGAGGGAACAGAGCCCAACTCATCCTTTTGTTAGTCTCTCATTGCTACAACTTACCTACTCTTCCAGTAATGATATTGACCCCTTCATGAGGGGTGTGTTCTCATGACCTAATTGCCTCTTAAAGTCTCTGCCTCTCAATATTGTTGTAGTGAATTTCTAGCATATGAACTTTGTGGAATATGTGGGCTCAGATATAGAAGAGACTTTAATGATTTCAAATAGAAAAATAAGTTCTCATAATAGCTTTTTTATCTCTATAACTATAGTTGCTTAGTTGGTTAAGCCAGAGCAGGAGAATCTGTAAATAGGCTTTAAGATTCAACTTAGGAGGAGACTATCTTTTTATCTTTAGAATTTAATATTACCTCATGACAGCCTTTTCTGAAACTTTCTGGGTATGTGGCTTCAAAATGTATATCAATCAAGATGTGGTTTGAGTTGCATGTAGCAATTTTTAAAACAGTGGTTTAGATAATTAAAAGTTTTATTTTTTTATCACATGTCAACTTATAAGAGCCATTCTAAGGTAGATGGGGTGACTTCAGGACATTCTAAGAACTCAGGCTCCCTCTTGCTTTTCTGGACACTTCTAATTGCTGGTTACCTCACCTCAGTTATCTTGATACAACTCTAGAATTTTGACTGTGTATTGGACAAGAAGAGAGAAAAGGGAGCTGAACTCATCTCCTTATCAAAACTTGCCTGGGAGACTGAGCCAGAGAACAATATTACAAGATTACTGATAGATAGTGATGTGGGGCTTTTTAGCTTGAGCACATAGCCACCCCCAATGAAATTCTGTCCCAATGAGTGGTAGGTGGACAGCTGATAGTTTCCTTAACAGAGAACAATGACTATTCAAATCTTTCATGTGACATATAACTCTAGTTAATCAGGTCAAAACCATCTTTCTTATTTGTGTTCTAGGAATTAATTTTTTTAATTAAATTTTTATTTATTTTTTATGTGTATGAATGTACTGTCTGCATGTAGGTTTGTGCACCCGTGTCGTGCAATGCCAAGGAGGTCAGAAGAGGGTGTCAGACTTCCCTGGAACTGGAGTTAAAGACGGTTCTTAGCCGCCATATGGGTGCTGGGAATCGAACCCAGGTCCTCTGCAAGAACAGTCGGTGCTCTTAACTGCTAGGCCATCTCTCCAGCCCCATGTTCTAGGAATTTATAAACATTTAAAACCTCAATCTCATTTCATGGAACCCCTGTCTGTGAACTATCTAAAGTATAACTGTGATGACAAAATCAAATAAACTCTTCTGAGTCTATTTTTAAAACTATTACATAAAATTCATGTATCCTCAGGTCTTGGATATGGAGTTTTTTGGTTTTTAATTTCTGTATCTCACCAATGTTATTTGGTATATTAGAAGAGAGAAGGACACTGTAGAAGGCATGCCAGAGAATTTAGAATGGACAGAGGCACATGTGTCATAGTAATTGATATCTGTCTTTATGACTCAGAATCATAAATATGTTTAAGGTAGCAATGTGTACATTGCATTTTAGAATGGTTGATTATCAAAATTTAATATTCAAATGATAAACTTTTCCACCTGGAAAATTTGTTTATGCATAGTACCCTAATCATTAGTGGGTGATGCAACTACCATGTATAACTAGTGTGCATCATTAAAAGAATGCCTATGTTTAGACAGATGGCTTAGCAGTTAAGAGTACTGGCTGCTCTTGAAGAGGACCTGGGTTTTGTTCCCAGCACCCACATGGCATTGGGTGTTAACCATCCATAATTCCAGTACCAGGGGATCTGATGCCCTCTTCTGACCTCTGGGGGCACAGGCACTATACTCATACACAAAAACAAAAGTATAAAATTAATAAAAAAAAAAACTGTGATTCAGTTTTTTTACTTTTTTAAAGATTTATTTGGTGGCACATGCCTTTATCTTATTATGTATTATTTTTATTTTGGTGTATGAGTGTATTGCCTGCATGTATGTAAGTGTACCCATGTTGTGCAATGCCTGTGGAAGTCAGAAGGTGTTGGATTCCCCAGGAATTGGAGTTATGGATGGTTGGCAGCCATTATGTGGGTGCTAGGAATTGAACCTGGGTCCTCTGCAAGAGTAGTCAGTGCTCTTAACTGCTGAGCCATCTCTCCAGTCTCTCACTTTTTACTTTGTTTAAACCAATATTTGTTTAATTCTTTATTTGCATTATCCTTTTAATAGCATTTGCTATATTTTGCCAGTTATTATAATTGTTTTCTTTTTTGTAGGTCATTTCTTTTTAAAAATATTGTTTTTACTTTATGTGTATGCATGTATCGCCTGCATGTGTATAAGTGCGCCTGTGTTGTGCAATACCCATGGAGGTCAGAAGAAGGCATCAGATCCCCTGGAACTGGAGTTACAGATGGCTGTTAACCATGAGGGTGCTGGGAGTTAAACCCGATTCTCTGCAAGAGCAGTGAGTGCTCTTAACTATCTTTCCAGCCCATGCTTGTTTGTGTTTCTAATAGCTTTTTAAAATTTTTTGAGACTTTTCTCACTCATTTATTCAGCAAATATTTGAGTAGCTGGGTAGCGGTCACTGACCCTCATATTCTATATATACTACTAAATGGATGAACAAAGTAGGCATGCAGATAATATACAGGGGAGTTAAAAGAAATCCATAAGAATGAGGGAACATGCATGAGGTCATGTGAGAATGGTGCAGGTGAGGCGAAAGGTGGATCTGCCCCTGGTGTCTCTGTCTCCAGGCAGGGCAATGTAAAGATTTGATTTTTTTTTTTTTCGGTATTTTTGAGACAGGGTCTCCCTGTAGCCCCAGTTGGCCTGGAACTTGCTTTGTAGACCAGGCTGGCCTTGAACTCAGAGATCCACCTGCCTCTGCCTCCTGAGCTCCTGAGTGCTGCAATTAAAGGCATGTGCTACCATGTCTGGCAAGATTTGAGTTCTTATCCCAAAGACTGTCATTGAATTAGTGTCGATTTGGCATTACAAAAAAAGTCACAGGGTCTGGAGGGATACCTTGGTAAGGTGCTTGCCTTGTAAGTACGAAGACCCAAGTTTGATCCCTAAAACCCATGTAAAAGTGCTGGCAAGATGGCTTAGCAGGTAAAGGTGCCTGCCATGAAGCCTGACAACTTGAGTCCAATCCCAAGGAGCTACAGTTGTCCTCTGATTGCCACATGCCAAGCCATGTGTATACATGCATATATACATATATATGTACACAAAATAAATAAAAATGTAATTTAAGGTGCTGGAGAGATGGATCAACAGTAAAAAGCACTTGCTGCTCTTGGTTTGTAGTGTCCAGATCAAGCAGCTCACAACTGCCTGTAATTCCAGCTCCAGGAGATATGACACCCTCTTCTGACCCTGTGGTTATCCACGTACATGAGGTGAACATATATGTACTCTGGTGCATGTACATGCATACACACACACACACACACACACACACACACGCAAACAGTTAAAAAATGTAATTAAGGTAGCTGGGTGTGGTGGCGCACACCTTTAATCCTAGCACTCAGGAGGCAGAGGCAGGTTGATCTTTGTGAGTTCAAGGCCAGCCTGGTCTACAGAGTGAGTTCCAGGACAGCTGGGGCTACAGGGAGACCCTGTCTTGAAAAGACCAAAAAAAAAAAATGAAATTAAGGGGCTGGAGAGATGGTTCAGTGGTTAAGAGCACCGACTGCTCTTGCAGAGGACCTGGGTTCGATTCCCAGCACCCACATGGTGGCTAAGAACTGTCTTTAACTCCAGTTCCAAGGGAATCCGACACCCTCTTCTGATCTCCGTGGCATTGCATGACACGGGTGCACCAACCTACATGCAGACAGTACAGTACACTCATACACATAATAAATAAATTTTAAAAATGTAATTGAAAATACAGTGCATGGTGACACACATTTTAATCCTAGTGTTAGAGAAGTAGAGAAAGAAGGATCCCTTTAAGAGTTCCTGGCCTGCCAGTCTAGCCTAAATTGATGAGCTCTAGGACAAAGAGAGACCCTGTCTTCAATGAGGTAGATGGTGTTCTTGAGAATGTCACCTAAGGTTGTCCTCTGTCTTCTGTGCACACATACACACACAGACACACACACACACGAACAAGCACACATACACAAACACATAAAAGCAAATCACAAATATTTCTCACCATATCAATACACAATAGATACATACTAAGTATTTATATAATTGAACTTATTTTTTTGTGTGAACTTTCCTCCTATTCCTTTGTTTATGTTTGTACCTCTAGTACTAAGGTTTACTGACAGTTTTCTTACTCTGTTGTTTCATGTCTTGGTACTTAGAGAAAATTAAAATGTGCTGTTCTGTCCTTATGGTAGAGGAGGCTGGCTGCTGGAATTATCCTACCTCAGAACCAGCTGCCCAGGCCCTTTTGCTGTTTCCAGGGCAAAGGAGTTAGCTCTGGGTTAGCTTTTGGAAGGATAGAAAACATTAATTGAGCTACCCTGAGCTGTAGTTTCATGTATTAAGGCTATAAGGGAAGACTTAAACTACATATGTATATTGTTATATGCTACATCTGTTTTATTTTTGTTATCTTCTATTTTTTTTTTTTCCCCTTCTTGAGACAGGGTCTTCCTGTAGCCCCAGCTGGCCTGGAACTCACCATGTAGACCAGGCTGGCCTTGAACTCAAAGAGATCTGCCTGCCTCTGCCTCCTGAATGCTGAGATCAAAGGTGTGCATCACCACACCTGGCTCCCAGCCTGTGACTTTTAAACAAAACCTAATAATTCAAAGCTGTTTTTATATTAAAGAATTAGAGTAAGCACATTTAGCACACCTTTTTGAAAAGGCAAGCATGGTACTTAGCAGTGCTATTATAGTGAAAGCACATTGTCCTGGTAAATTCCCTGTCCTTTGTGTTCTCTAGTGCGGCCAGACTCCACTGATGATAGCTGCTGAACAAGGCAACCTGGAAATAGTGAAAGAACTTATTAAGAATGGAGCCAACTGCAATCTGGAAGATCTGGTATGCATGAAATAACTAGTTGGTCTTCCTTTCTCATCATTTGTAACTTTGTTCTTTTTTTTTTTTAATTTTATTTATTTCCATATGTGTATGAACATACTGTCTGCATGCAAATTTGTGCACCCGTGTAGTGCAATGCCACGGAGGTCAGAAGAGGGTGTTGGATTCCCCTGGAACTGGAGTTCTCCTGGAATTGGAGTTTCAGACGGTTCTCGGCCGTCATGTGGGTGCTGGGGATCGAACCCGGGTCCTCTGTAAGAGCGGTCGGCACTCTTAACCGCTAGGCCATCTCTCCAGCCCTGTATCTTTGTTCTTAAGAAGAGATTCAAACATAATTGTTTTAAAATTGTGCTTTCAGATAAATCTCACCTTTGCCTAATGTTCTATAACTGTTTTTGTTAGTTTGCTTGCTTATTTCGTTCTGTTTTTTTAGTAATTCAGGAGAGAGTTTTTGCTTATTTCAGCTTCTTATGTAGACATGGCACTGGCTGAATAGAGAGCTCATATTCATGCAATCATTGTTTCTCTAGAATAGTTCTCTAGAATAGAAATGAGCCAGGTTGTTAAAGTAATTGTAATTATAACGATAGTAGTATTACTGTTGATAATGGCCAGAAAGATGTGGCCTCTTCTGATACTGCTTCCGAGGGACAAATCATGGTTCCAATTTCCTCTGAATTTCCCTATATTCTTAGGATTGCTTTTGGGATCACACAACTACATTCTTTTGAATTGAATGACCAAATGATTAAATACCTCCAATAAATAAAAGTTAGGGCACTTCTATTTTTTATTTAAAAATAAAGGAGAATATGCTGAGCATGGTGGTGCATGCCTTTAACCCCAGTGCTTGGGAGGCAAAGGCAGGTGGATCTCTGAATTCAGGGCCAGCTGGGGCTACCAGGAGACCCTGTCTCAAAAAGACTAAGTAAGTAAGTAAATAAATAAAGTCCTTTGTCACATAATTTATAAACTTCCCACATGTAATAGCTATACCTTAATAGCCTATGTGCATGCTCTCACATCTGAATATAGGCTCTTTAATTCCAGTAAGAGTTGATAGCTACAGGATCATCTTTGAGGTTTTGGTTATCTTTTCTACTTAAAAAAAAAACAAAAACAAAAAAAAAAACAGTATCAGTCTCTGTGAGTTCAAGGCCAGCCTGGTCTACAGAGTGAGTTCTAGGACAGTCAGAGCTATAGGGAGACCCTGACTCAAAAAGACCAAAAAAACCCAAAAACAAAAACAAAAACAAACAACAACAACAACAACAACAACAACAAAACACCCCCCAAAAACAGTGTCAAGAGCTGGAGAGATGACTGTTAAAAGCATAGAATGCTCTTGCAGAGTACTGGGGTTCAGTTCCCAGCACCCACGTGGTGACTAACAACCATCTGTTACTCCAGTTCCAGGGGATCCTACACCATCTTCTGACCTCTGTGGGCATTTCATGATACCAGTGCACTTACATGCAGGCAATAGACTCATACATAAAAAATAAAAACAAAACAAAACAAAAAACAAAAACAGTGTGTGAGTAGAGGTCCAGGGAGAATAAGAGCTGTGAAGATAGCTTCTGGATTGTTACTGGTAATACAAAAAGTAGATAAATTTCTAGTGGTTCTAGATTGCTTATAGAAGCTTGGAGTGGAGCGCTTCATGTCAGTTTGGGATAATCGTTTCACATGTAAATTCAGTTTTTCCCCTCATTTTGAGATATTGTTTTATATATCAAAATGTGTCATTTTGAATTTGTATTCTAGGACAACTGGACAGCACTTATATCTGCTTCTAAAGAAGGGCATGTCCACATTGTGGAGGAGCTGCTTAAATGTGAGGCTAACTTGGAGCACCGTGACATGGTATGTATGCTTTCTACAGTGTGGTATTAATTAGCTGAAAGCTTACTACTAATAATAGATATACATGAATTTTTCTTCTTTGATTTTGAGACAGGATGTGCCTCTGTACCCCTGCCTGTTCTGGAACTCTGTAATCTAGGCTGACCTCAAACCTATGGCGATCTCTTCCTGCCTCAGCCCCCTGAGTGCTGGGATTAAAGGCATTTATCTTCCCACCAGGCTTAATCCTGTGTTCTTATGTATGACATGATATTTTAATGCTGTGAAGACTTGGGTTTGGATCTTAAAATGACTTTCAAAAATGTTTTAAACCCTCATGTTATGGTGATCCTCTTTTTGAGTATTTGTAAATTTATTTATAAAAGGTATTCTGTTCAGGTCTGCTATTCATACACACTACAAGTGTGTTCCTTAGTTGTCTTCCTGCCCTTTGTTTTTGGTCTTTTTGACAGTCTCCCCGTATCCCCAACTGACCTGGAACTCCCTATGTAGACCAGGCTGGCCTTGATCTCACAGAGATCTGCCTGCCTAATCAGCACCCCTAGTTACTTAGGTCTTTTTAAAAAACTATTTTAGGAGATCTCCCGAGACCAGCTGAGGCAAGCGCAGGTAGGTAGGCAGCAGCTGGGTGCTTCAGCAAGGCTGAATGTTGATTAACTTAATATAGTTAATCTGTTAATCCAGTTGTTTTTGGCTTAGTTGGCTTTTGTAGCTGTGGGGGCGGAGTTATCCTCCCAGCTGGTATAAAAGGTAGGTTGTGGGGCTGGAGAGATGGCCTAGCGGTTAAGAGCGCCTGACCCCTCTTGCAGAGGACCCGGGTTCGATCCCCAGCACCCGCATGGTGGCTAAGAACTGTCTGAAACTCCAATTCCAGGAGAACTCCAGTTCCAGGGGAGTCCGACACCCTCTTCTGACCTCTGAGGCATTGCACGACATGGGTGCACAAACTTGCATGCAGACAGTACATTCATACACATACAGAAATAAATAAAATTAAAAAAAAAAAAGGTAGGGTTGTGTGAGTCTTGAGATCTGAGATCTCCCAAGACCAGCTGAAGCGTAGATACTGGGGTGCAGGCTAAAGAGCACACCACCACCACCACCACCACCCACACCCACACCCACACCCACCCCTGCCAACTGGGATTACGAAGGCATCTGAAGGAGGCAAGCAAAGCAAGCCTTCAACACAGTGAAGAGGCATTTGGGACTCACATTGGAATACAGACAAAGAGAAGCCCATATGCTAGGAACACGAAGAAGAGACAACACGGGAAAGGGGCAGGATAATCCTGAACCAAGCTCTACCAACCTTATGGAAGATTCCTACAGTGGGATCCCTCTGGGGATGGCCCAGGACACAGATAACAGAAACACAATTGGGAACATACTTAAGGAACTACAAGATTATAAAGAGCAAATCAAAGAACTAAGAAAACAGAATGAAGAACTCAAGAAGGACCGAGAGAGAGAGAGAGAGAGAGAATGACAAACTCCAGAAGGAAGTAGAAACACTGAAAAGATCCCATGCTGAAAAAGATAAGGAAGCCAACCAGAGAAGCAAAGAGCTACAGGAAGAGATTGAGAAGCTCCAAAAATAAGTAGAAATACTAAAGAAATCAGAAGAGGAAATGAAAAAGGAAATCAAACACTCATCCAATCAAGAGGAAAGGAATGGAAAAAACCTCAGAAGCAGAAAGGAGGAAGCAGAACAAAGAATATCAGACCTGGAACTAAAAACCTTGAGGAAAGATTATGAAAAATTTAAAAATACACAAAAGTGGAACAATCAGGAACTGTGGGACACTATGAAAAGATCAAACCTCTGCATCATAGGAATAGAGGAAGAAGAATCCCAAGAGAATGGTATTGATCAGATCTTCAACAGAATAATAGATGAAAACTTCCCCAAAC